>PVHP010026515.1:11269-24704 GCA_004024765.1 Zapus hudsonius | reverse complement strand
ATCCCAGCACTCAGGAGGCAGAGGTAGGATTTCTGTGAGTTTGAGGCCAGCCTGGAACTACAGAGTGAGTTCCGGGTCAGCCTGGGCTAAAAGTGAGACCGAGACCCTACCTCAAAAAAACAAATACAATAAAAAATAATATGCAATAAAGGTTAGGCGATGCTGGCAATTAGTCTGGGTGTTAAATATATAGGTATTTACTTACAGTCATTTGAGTATCTCTGTGCACCTGAACAATAAAATACTGAAGAAAAGTCAATCCATAGGAGGGGAAAAGCAGGTTTCCTAAACTAGTCCACATTAGCTTGCTCCAGCTATAGGTAGTAACTCGGACTCACAAAATGATTTGACTAAAATTCCTGCTGCTCAAACTAGATTGCTCTACTAAGAGATGTGGAAACATGGTACATTTTTAAATAAACTTCAAATATGGGGAATAGTGTAAAATACAAAAAGAATTAAAAATTGGGGGTTAGAGAGATGGCTCAGTAAAGGCACTTGCTTGCAAAGCCTGACAGCATGAATTCAATTCCCTAGTAGCCACATAAAGCCAGATACAAAAGTGACTCATGCATCTGGTGGTCATCTTCAGTGGCAAGAGGTCCTGGCATGCCCATACTCTTTTCCTGCTTGCAAACAAATAACATTTCTAAAATGAAAAATTTTGTACTTTCATAATTTTTGTTTAAAGCAATTGATATTTTGTTCTCTCCAATTAAGTAAAATGGCCTTTAAGACTTTGGAGATTCTTAAGATGAATGAAATACATTTTACATTATGGAGAGCCATGAGCTTTTGAGAACCAGAGGTGAAACATCATGGCTTTAAAAACAATGTGTTTAGGTGTCAAGTGGTGGTTAATCTTTATTGTCAACTTGACTGAATTCAGAAACACACCTCTGGTGCGTCTCTGATGGTGTTTTCAGAGAGGTTTAACTTGAGAAAGTTCACCCTAAATATGGACAAAAAGGGGAAAGGAGAAAGCCATCTAAGCAGCTGCATTCATGCTCTCTGACTGTAGGTGTGAACACCACCTTCACACTTCTATTGCCACACTTCCCAACATGATGGGACAGTGTCCCCTTAAACCATGAACCAAAATGAACCCCTCCCTCAAAAAAATTTAATTATATGAAAAAAACTATCACAATTGCCCCTCTTTAAAAGGTAAGTGGAGTTTGTAACAAGGCTTTGTTGAGGCCCATTACAGAAAAGTATTTTCTCCTAAGAAAGCATGGCTACTTTAAAAAAATGTTTTTATTTATTTGCAAAGAGAGACAGGAATAATGGGCACACCAAAGCCTCTTGCCCCTGCAAACAAACTCCAGGCACATGCTCCACTTTGTGCACCTGGCTATCAGGTTTTGCAATCAAGTGCCTTAACCACCAAGCCATCAGCTCTAGGCATGGCTACTTTAATGATTTGTCTTTTTTTTCCCCCCCGCATGTGTGGGTGTACGCGTAGTAGATGCAGTGTGGTGTATATACATGTGTGTACACATGGGCACATGCAGAGTCCAGAGAACATCAGATGTCCCCCACTACTGATCATCTGCTTGATTGTTTCCTTAGAACAGTCTCTTCACTGATTCTGGAGCTCCAGCGGTTTCACAAGCCCCAAGGATTCTCAGGTCTCTGTGTGGTCACACCAGCTACTTACATGGGTTGGGATGGAACTGGCTGGTTTCAGGTCCCCTCCAGCCCTCTTGCTTGCACAGGAAGTGCTCTTATATGCTGAGCCAGCTCCCCAGTTCTTTTTAATCTGCTCTGTTACATCAGTTTTGTTCAAGTGAGCTCTGAGTTGTCCTTCTGGCCCTGGGTGAAGGTGTGACTTTGGAACTGCCAGGAAGGCCACAAAGTATTGAGACTTTCTGGTAAAGCAGAGAGACATACCACTGACCATTCCTTTAAGAGTTCATCGAAATGGCCTATTAGTCACCTGGGCGGAAAAACAACCCTCAGGAGGCCTGTCAGGTTTGGTTCAGAGATTTTAAAAATAGTATCAAGACTGCCCAAATGTGTAGTAGACACAGTGATCTCTCTGACCACTGTCCCCTCATACCTTGGGATTGTTTCCTATTACTCTGTAAAAAACCTTACTTATGTTCTATACAACCAAAAAGTCCTAATCTCAAAACATTATGGGAGAAGGCACAATGAAAAAGCATCTGCTTTTGGAGCCAGACAAACCTAGACTTTTTGAGTCCTAAAAAACTGCCCATTTTCACTATTTCTTCACCAATAAAAGTGAATACACATATTCTTATGTAATATAACCAGCATAGAATTTCTGATGAAATGTGGCCTTTTCAAATCTTGTTTACCTCTGCTATCCCCCTTAAACTCCATTAAAATGACAGGAAAGGCAAAAAAGGAAATTATAAGGATAATACAAGTGGGATGACAGACTCAACAGTGATGAGAAAACAATGCTTTCAAGTCTGGTAATGTGACATTGAAGCTAATACTATAGTCATGTCTACATTCTGAGGGTTGACAATATTAGACAGGTACTTGCATCTGTACTGAACATATACTTCTTGGCATTAAGCATTAAGAGATGATTCAATATTAGGTATTTTAAGCAATGTAGAGATGACTTAAAACAAATGTGAGGTTGTACATAGGCTATTTGTAAATACTACTCCATTTCATACATGGAATTTCAGCACCAGCAGGCTCTGGTATCTGAAGGGGTGACTAGAACCAATTCTCCATCGATACAAAGCAACATAATAGTAATAGTTGAATAAAAACACTTCAGACACAGAAGATCTGTTTTGCCTTCTAGAATTCTATCCCAGAATCTAATAGAGTCCTGTGTTCTGTAAAAAGTAAACCAGTCAAGCATGATGGCTTATGCTTATATGCTTATAATCCGAGCACTCAGGAGACAGAGAGAGGCAGATCACTATAATTTGAGGCCAACCTGGTCTACACAGTGAGTTCTGGACCAGAGAGAGCTGCATAGCAGGGATCCTATCTCAATAAAAGCAAGCCAAGAAACAGGCCAGAAGAGAGGTCCAACACAGATGTTGCAGAGAATCCCCCAGGGGGTTGTAGGAAATCCCAGAGCAACAACTGCACAGCCAGTCTAGGACAGCCAGCACAAACTGAAGAAGCACTGAAGCCTCCAACTGGGATGTCTTTCAGAAAAATTAACAGACTGGTATGTTTAAATGTGCTTATACTTGTGGGAGATTCAGTAATGAATCACTGATTCATACATAGAAAATGAAAAAAAATTAAAAAACTAAAAAAAATTAAAACCACAAAAGAAAGAAAGTATATTATATATACCTCAAGTGCAAATAGTATATATAATCATAAACTGTTTTGATTTTTTTGGGGGGAGGCAGGATCTCATTTAGACAAGGCTAGCCTCAACTTTATGTAGATAAGGATGACCTTGAACTCCTGATCTTCCAACCTCAGCTTCCCAAGAACTAGGATTACACGTATGTGCCATAATGCCCAGATTATTCATAAAGTAAGCTTCTGATCTCATCTATAATGATGGCAAAAGGTGTACTGGGAGAACAAAGAAAGGAGTATATGTGGAACAGAGGCTGTAAGAGCTCAATCTTCCCATCTAGTAATAGCTGTTTAAAATACACCAGAGGCTAACTACAGTCACTTAGAAAAGTAGAGGTAAATACCAGAAAATTAGGGGTCACCATGGGGAACAGGAATTGAGAATGAAAGGAATGAGCTAGGGCTTGTTATTTGTTTTGCCTTAACATTCTACCATTTTTGAAATTCCGTTTTTTTATTTACTTGTGTGGGTAGGTAGGTGGGTGGGTGTGGGTGTGTCAGACTCTTTTGCTGCTGCAAATGAATGCCCCTTAGACTTTACATGTGTGGCTGGGACTTTGAACCCAGGCTGGCAGGCTTTGCAAGTGAGTGCCTTTCACCACTAAGCCATCTCCCCAGCCCCCGACTTTGACGTTTCAAACTGTGGTGTCTGATAATTTACAATAAAAGTACCAGAGTACAATGTGTGCCCAAGTAAACCTTCAATAAGGGGAATGATCTAACCCTACTTACCTCCCCACTGCCAGCCCCGAATTATATTCAGAAATGTAGATGGCTATATAATCTCTTCCTCAAGATTCTATTTTCATCCTTCCTAACAAAGTATGACAGGAAAAAAAAAATCCAAATTTCAATGGACATTTTTATTGTTTATTTAATAGATCAAGTTCTCCTTTCCTACAAGTGGAATTTTATTTCCATGTTGAGTTGTGAACAGTGACAAAGCTACACCAAAAAGAGAACTAAGCTAATACAGCTTCTTTTAACAGGCAAAATATAAATAGATGTACTCTAGAATGCATAATGGCTTAGTCACTAAGAAATTTAAGTGGGATCTTGAAGAATGTAGACATACCCCGGTGAAGTAAAGATGAGCTAAGATACTGTGCAACTGTTTAAGGGTTCCTGGTGCTGCATCTCTTGGTCACTAGCTGAATCTTGGGCTAACGCCAAGTGGGGATGCAGAAAACACTAAGTTGACTTAGGGGCTGTATACAGGAACCAAAAGGCAGGAAAGTACTAAACACTGCTGAGAGCATCCACCCCAGGAAGGACTTTACCTGTTTTTGAGAGAGCACACACATAGACAACATTACTGTAAGACCCACTAAGCCACATCTGCCCTGTTTTCCTGATAACATGTTGGCTATTCTTTAGGATATATGACCAGCAATTGGAAAACTTCATTTTGGGTCTCAAGTTAACTAGATCATGACATATTTTTGAAGTTCCTGTCTGCCCCTCCCCACTTGAAATGAATGCAGCTTTATTTGAACTTATCTGTGTCCTGCCCAGCTAATTATGATAGCTAGTGACAGCAATAATTACTAAATTCCTCCACGCCCTTCTACCCATTTCTAAGTGTACAGACCTCACCTTGCCTCCAAATAAGCCAAAACACTAAAGAACCTCACCTTCCAGGAGCTCTAGACTGGCACCACCTCCAGTGCTCACGTGGCTAACTTTATCCTCAGTGTTCCATTTGGCACAGCATGTGGCAGTGTCCCCGCCACCTGTTGAATGAAATCCAGGACAAAAAGAGAGGGGGAAAAAAGTATTAGCACCAAAAACGATATATGCCTGTGTCCCTCAAGTCAAAAGGTAGTTAATAAAAATCTCAACTCTATCTCAAGATGAATTTCCATGAATTATATAACCTACTCTCAAGATTTACCCAGAAAAGAGAGACCAGGAAAAGCTAACCATCTCCCCTCTATCTTCCACTGAACAGAATTCTAACACAGGACGTTAAAGTTAGCATTATACAGGACCTCTTACCTATGATGGTGATGCAGCCCCTGGAAGTAGCTTTCACTACCTCATCCATGAGGGACTTCGTTCCCTGGGCAAAAGCGTCCCATTCAAACACCCCCACAGGCCCATTCCATACAATCTGCTTAGCTCGACCCACAGCTTCAGCATACTTCTTGCTGCTCTCAGGACCACAGTCCAAGCCCTACGGGAAAGAATCAAAAGAGGGTGAACTACCAAAAAGTTACTAAAAAAGTAAGATCAACTATTAAGACTACAATCTAAGGCTGAACATCAAAGAGTTTCTACTAGAACCAAAAGTACCCTTTAGTCTTTAAAAACTATAAACGTGTTTACATGTCCTTTCACTTAAAAATTCTACTATTATCATGTCCAGGATAATACTTCAAGTCATTTGATAAAGACATTTAGTCACTAGATGTATATCTGTCAAGAACTATATAAGTGGTTCTCAACCTGGGTAAATTCCATCAAGAGACATTACAGCAATGTCTGGAGACATTTTTGGTTGTCACAACTTAGAGGGCCGCACCAATAACACCTAGCAACAATACCTTCCAGAGCAGAAACTGAAATATGATGTTGAGAGTGATCAGATCTCAAATTTTCTATGCGTTCACAATCACCAGGAGGTCATGTTCAAAAACAAAGTGTTAGCCCTTAATCCTAGGGTTTATGGTTTAGTAGGTCTGAAGTAGGGCTTAAGGACTTTAAGTTCTTAAGTTCCAAAGTTAATACTGATACTTGCTAGTTACAGGATTACACTTTGAGAAACAATGAAACATGTGATAACAAAATGCTGAAGCAAACCCACATAGCAACATAATACATTTTTATATAGCTATCAAAATAATACACGGAGCCCAGATGTGGAGGTAAACCTGTAATCCAAGCACTCAAGATGCAAAGGCAGTATGATAGTTTAAGGTCAGCCTAGGTTATACAACAAAACAAAGACAAAAAAGAAAACTAAAATGAAAAACAAAAGGAGGATGACACTATGGTCAACCATAATGTTCTTTAACATACAAGTATTTTCCGCTGCTTAAAATTAGTACACTTCTGGACTGGAGAGATGGCTCAGCGGTTAAGGCACCTGCCTCCAGTGCCTAAGGCCCCGGGGTTCAATTCTCCAGGACCCACATAAGCCAGACCCACAAGGTGGTGGCCCTGGTGTGAGCTCTCTCTCTCTCTCTCTCTCTCTCTCTCTCTCTCTCTCTCTCTCTCTCTCTCACTGTATCTCTCTGCTTGAAAATGAATAAATAAAATATTTTTTAAACAAAATTAGTACACTTTTGGTTTGGAGAGACAGCTCACCAGTTAAGGTACTTGCCTAGAAAGCTTAATGACCTGGGTTTGATTCCCCAGTACCCAAGTAAAGCCAGAAGCACAAAGTGGCACATGTGACTTGAGTTCATTTGCAGTGGCTGGAGGCCCTGGTGTGCCCATTTTCTCTCTCTTCCCCCACCTATCTTCATCCTCTCTATATGCAAATAAATAAATAAAAATATTTTAAAAATCAGTACACTTCTACTATCAACATTTTCATGAGAACTTTTTTTAGAGGTTTTGAGGTATCAACATAATCCAGGACAGTACAACTCACAAGAGTGCATAGTGCTACCCCCAGCACATAGTAAGTGCTTAATAATAATATTATAAGCACCAATAGCCTCTCCTACAAGTGCCCTCACTCCAACATTTGGAGTGCTCTAAGACGGTACATAGTGTAGCACAGTGGTAGAGCATTTCTACACATGTGTAAGACACTGGGTTGGATCTCTAGCACCACAAAAAAAGTCTGTTGATTAGGTTAGGGTGGATGGATGAATGAATGATAAAAAAAAGTTTCTGTTAACAGATACAACTGAACACCCAAGTGACTCACCATCCAGCCAGCAGGAATGCCAGAGGCCACAGTGGCTTGGCCAGTCTTGGCATTCTCATCAAACTTGTCAGCAGTAACAAAGTCAACAGGCAAGGTAATCTTCACACCATTTTTCTCAGCTTTGGACATGAGATCTTTGACAATCTTGGCCCCTTCTTCATCATACAGAGAAGTACCAACCTATACAGGATAGCCAAACAGATGAAGGTCAGCTTCTATACTAAGAACATGACTGACAAAACAGACATGAACCAACATAATGCAACACAAAACATGCAAACACAACTTCCACACATTACTAAAATGTGTTTTTAGGATTCATACTAAATATATAAAACCTGCTCTATCAGAGAGCCATTTCATATCCCCTTGCCAATGGTTTCCTACCTCCATGTTGTTGAGCACCTTAAGGAAGGTAAAAGCCATTCCACCACCAATGATCATCTCATTGACTTTGTCCAGCATATTATTGATGAGCTGGATCTTATCTGCAACTTTAGCTCTAGAAGGGAAAGCAAGAATCACCATCACAGGAACAAACAATAGACTAGGAGAATGCTGATACCCAAAGCCTGAGGCAGAGGTGAGAGGGGCATCAGAAATGTGAGGCAACCAACTAATAAATGATATTTGAAAGTGCTATCCATAAAGATACCTAAGACTCTGTGGGTCTGGCTTATAATCTTAAAAAAAGACACTGCTGGACGAGTGAGACTACAATGAAAAGGTAGCAAAGCTTTCTACATAAACGTCTCCTAAAGAGCTGCAGTAACACCTGCTTTCTGTGATTTCACTGTCCTGCTTCAACTAGCTCCAGTGACCTTTCGTTCAAAATTATTTAATGGAAGACTGTTTGCTGGGAGCGTTGGCAGAGGTAGGAGGATCTCTGAGTTTAATGCCACCCTGAGGCTACTTAGTGAATTCATAGTGAATACATAATGAATGGGCTAAAATGAGACCCTACCTCAAAAAAATCAAAAATTCTAGAAAAAAAATCAGTTTTATTACAGAATATTCTAATTGTTCCATATTATTGCTGTTCATATCTCAATGTGCCTAATTCATCATATATACATAGCGAGAAAAAGCATAGCATATATAGGGTTCCATGCTATCCTCAGCTTCAAATGTCCATCGGGGATCTTGTAACATATCCCTGAAGATAAAGGAAGACTACTGTATTCCAGGCTGAGTCTAAAAACCAAACCATAGCCAGCAGAACAGATCTTTAGGAAATCTAAGAACAACAATAGATAGCAAAAACCCTTATCTAAAGAGAAGCCAAAGACCAGTCTGAGCTTTACAAACCAGAAAACAAGAGCTTCAGTGCTTCCAAGAACTTTCATTTTTGCAAGAAAACACAACCTACACCCTACTTAAGTTATTTCTAGGACCCTAAAACTAAGCACGTGAAGCCTAGAAAGTAACTATGCTACATGAAATTGACACCAACTCCAAGTCAATTTTCGTCAGAAAATGCTGAGTGTGTTCAGTCCCATAGAGGGGGGAAAAACTGCTGAAAAAGCTCATGGTCTCCAACCAGAAAAAAGCTGCTACCCAGACAGCTATGCCAAGTGAAGGGAAGCTATTTTACCCAAGCAGTCCCGGTTTCTTGTTTCAACTTTATCATCTAAAATATATCCTCTCAGTCTTCACGTCTCAAATTTCTATTTTTCCTAAACTATTAGACTATCATTATCCACATTCTGCCTTTCCCCTTAGGAGGAAATACAAAATAGGTGTGTGCTATGGAGAATGATGTCCAACTGATACAGTAAACATAGAGGAAGTTTTTATAGTAATTCACTGCCAATTTATATGTAAGAACTTCAAAAACTGTTGGATTTTTCTTTTTTTTCCAGGTGTGGTGGTGTAATCCCAGCAGTTGGGAGGCTGAGGTAGGAAGATAGCTGTGAGTTTGAGACCAGCCTGAAACTACATAGTGAATTCCAGGTCAGCCTGGGCTAGAGCGAGAACCTACCTGGAAAAAGTATGTTTTGTTTTTGTTGTTGTTTGTTTGGTCTTTCAGCAATGTTCCTACCTCTGCCTCCCAACTGCTGGGATTAAAGGCATACACCATCATGCCCAGAACAGAAAGACAAAATGGGTGTGCCATTCAATCTCCAGGTGCATACGCCACTTTGTGCATCTGGCTTTACATGAGTACTGTGGAACTTTAACAGCTGAGCCATCTCTCCAGCCCAAAATTGTTTTTAAAAAAGGCCTCAGCTGGGTGTGTTGGCACATGCCTGTAATCCCAGAATTTATGAGGTGATTTCAGGGTCATCCTTGGTTATACAGCAAATTCAAGGCCAACCTAGAATATTAAGAGACCCTGTCTCAAATAGAGTCTCAAGGGCCAGGAAGATAATTCAGCATTTATGACCACTTGCTGCTTAAACATGAGGGTCTCTAGGAATGAAGACCACCAAGATTGGCTCCCCATAAACCATGTGAAAATGTTGGGCATGGCAATGCACATCTGTAATGCCAAATCCGTGGGGTGGTGGAGACCAGAAAATCATTGGGGCTTACTGATGAGTAGCAACTCAGGATTGAAAGATAGACCATGTCTCAAACACAGAAAGGATGAGCAATAAGAGAAAAATGCCTGACATTTTCCTCATATCTCTGCATACATGCACATGCTCATTAAAACCCACATGCATACACCACAAATCACACACACATGTGCAAAAAAAAAGAGCCTCAAAAATTATGAGATGGGTCCCCACTAACCATGGGCCTAAAGAAGGCTACACTCAGTATAATCTCACCATATTAATGTTTGTCCCATTTGACCTATGCTGATCTTACTCTCCATTGGAGAATGTGTTTGTAGTTTTCAGAAGGCAAAAAGAACCATGGACATTCCAATTCTATCAACAAGACCTGAAATGATGGCTGACTCCCAGGCATATGAACCTCCCTGAACATATCATCTAGGACCCAGGTGAAATCACAGCGAGCCCGACAACCTACTCAACAGTAATGGTGACAGACTCCGAGGATACTGAAAATAGTCCAAGGTAGAAACCCTTAAGTCCTCAACAATAAAGCCGACTTAAAACTCACCCACCGGGCTGAAGAGATGGCTTAGCGGCTAAGGTGTTTGCCTGCAATGCAGAAGGACCAGAGTTCGATTCCCCGGTGCCCATATACAGCCAGATGCACAGGAGGGCGCATGTGTCTGGAGTTCATTTGCAGTGGCTTGGAGGCCCTGGTGTGCCCATATTCTCTCTCTCTCTCTCTCTCTCTCTAATAAATGAAATATTTTTAAAAATTCCCAGCCTTGTCATTGTCAAAGACTCCTGGATAGCTCTCAACCCAGAGCTGCCATACATCTTAGGCTCTGAAAGGCTATTAACCCAATGCACTCATTAAAAGAACTTATGAGCATACATGCAGACGTCAGAGGCTCATCCACGTATGTCCTTGAAGTCTCTGTTGAGCTGTGCTGCTATCCAGCAGTGAAGCCGCAGGCTGGGGTTCCAGAGGTGCATAGCTCCACTTACATGGGTTATGGGAGGGCTGAACCTAGAAGTCTTTGTCCTGAAGGTTCTCACACTTTCATGCTTAAGAGCCGAGTGCTGGGCTGGAGAGATGGCTCAGCAGTTAAGGCACTTGCCTCCAGTGCCTAAGGCCCCGGGTTCAATTCCCCAGGACCCACATAAGCCAGACCCACAAGGTGGTGGCCCTGGTGCTCTCTCCCTCTCTACCTCTGTATTTCTCTCCTTGAAAATGAATAAATAAAATATTTTAAAAAAAACTCACCCACCATGGCTCAAGGAACTTTGCAGAAGAAGGGGCAGAAAGATTGTTAAGGGCCATGATGGGGGAGAATATCCAGAGACATTGCCCCCACCCCCCAAAAGAAACAGTCAGCTGCTCAAACAACTCATAACCTTTCATACCACGGAGAATTCCAGCAATCCCACTGAAGAGGGTTCTTAGTGGATTGGGGGCAGGGAGGAAGGAACTGGGAGTACTGACACAAGACTTTATACAGAGTTTCTATTTATCAATGATAAAAATAAATAAATTATGAGATGAGACTAGAGAAATAGCAAAGGAGTTTGCTTGCAAAGCCTGACTGCCCAAGTTTGATTCCCAGTTCCCACATAAAGCTAGAGGCACAAAGTGGCCCATGTATTTGGAGTTTGCAATGTAATGAGGCACATCCATACCCTCTCCCTCTCAAACAAAGAGATTTTGTTTTTTAATTATGAGATGACCACTTTTGGTGGATCTTTCTCCATTATTCCCTTCATGGGCCACTTTCTACCCATGTCCACCCTCTTCGGTCCCAGAGTCTAATCTATACATCAATAGGTTCTCTTGCCCTTCTACCTTCCAGGTAGATTTTAGCCAATCACTGGTGGAGGGGTGGTAGAAACAGGAGATTGAAGGAAGAGCATATAATCTTTCCCTGGCTCCTCTAGCAGATGATCAGTCCTATGTCCCTGGACCAAAGACTACAATCATAGTACCTTATTTGGATACTTCCCTTTATCTCTTCAGGCCTAGGGATGGTGATGGTTTAGCGCCAGATTATTACACTGTAACTTTCTGCTTTTCCTAAACCCTGCCCACACCCTGTGGGTAGTTCCTTTATTAAATTCTCCTAAGTTCCCTAGTGTGATTGTGCTATCTGACCATAAACCACCCAAGTTATATCCCAGTAGCAGGTAAATACTACTGAAGCAGGATGGAAGTGTTCTTCATACCCGCCCAAGATGGCCAGGAAGGGTCGTTCTGGACTCTCCAAGGCCTTTGCGAAGTAGTTCAGCTCCTTCTTCATCAAAAACCCACCAGCCTTCTGTGGAAGATTGACACCCACCATGGAGCTAGGAAAAAAATAAGGACATTCAAATTCCAGTCAAATCCTGCCATTTCTCCCAGTCCTAAAATGTCTTAATCACTTGAGACGCCAAGAGACCATGGTTTTCATCCCACTTAAGTACAAGATACGGTTTTTGATTAATAGGGTAAAGGGCCAAGGGTCAAAAATGAAAATATAGGGACTGGAGAGATGGCTCAGAGGTTAAGGCACTTGCCTCCAGTGCCTAAGGCCCCTGGTTCAATTCCCCAGTGCCCACATAAGCCAGACCCACAAGGTGGTGGCCCTGGTGCTCTCGCTCTCCCCCCCCCCCCGTCTGTATCTCTCTGCTTAAAAATGAATAAAAATTTAAAACAAAAACAACAAAATGAGATGGAATTTATGATAACCAGTTAATAATCTTCAGCAGGCCAAAGACTGAATCACAGTATGTAATTGGCAAGTTGGTTAGAGCATAAGATATTCTGATAGTATAACATTCCCAAGAGGGGGATCTGTACAAGACACCAAAATTTGAAAAGAGCAACCTCCTTCTGAAACCCACAAGAAAAGCCTTTTTATTTGTACTTCCACTTTGAATCAGGATATTCAACAAATTTAACAAGGGCCCCAGTGGTATCTCCAAACAGAGACCAAAGTTAAAAGGATCACTATATAATAAAGAAATCTCTAAAAGTAACCCAGAGTTTGGGTTGTTCAAGTGACACTGAATATTGTTCTCAGCTCAATAGTGGCAAGGTTCTTGGTACCTGTGGGCTCGGTGCGCAGTTCCAAAAGCATCATTGACATAGACATCCCCTAGCTTGGAAAGTGAAGCTCGGAAAGCTTCCACTTTGGCTGGCTCAGCTTTAATCTGCAGAGAAATAAAACAATGGGAAAACCAACACAAGAAATATTGATGACTCCAAAATCACCTCAGGCCACCAAGACTCCTCTTAAACGTCTCTTAAGACCTAAGTCAATATGGCAGCAATTTTTAATTTTTTTATCTTGGAGGCTGGGATGGGAGTGCAAGTGTGCATGTGTGACAGCACATGTATGGAGGTCAGAGGACAATAGGTGTCAGTCCTTTCTTCCACCCTGTTTTTGAGGCAGGGTCTCTTGCTCTACACTGTGAACACCAGACTGGCTGACCCACAAGCTTCTAGGAGTCTCCTGTCTCCACCTCCCATCTCGCTATAGAAGGAGTAGGATTACATACAGATACCTGTCACAGCATCTGGCTTTTGCATGGGTTCTAACAATCTGAACTTAGGTCATCAGGCTTTTTCCTAAGTGCTTTGAGCCACTGAGCCATCTTCCCAGCTTCAGGACAGCAAGTTTTTACCATTAGCAGCAGGATCTATTCTTCCTCTCCAATTATTCCAGGTCCTTTGGTCATTTGGGGGAGAGCGGGGGGG
>PVHP010026515.1:0-11169 GCA_004024765.1 Zapus hudsonius | reverse complement strand
GGCTTAACCTCTATCATATGAAAATAACTCCTCCACCAAAAAGCCATGAGATGCTGAGCCCCCATACCCCACATCCTGACTTATTTCCTCATTGATATTATCCTTGTGGAAAAAAAATCGATATAAAAAAATTGATCTATATAGATATATAGATCGATTTTTTTTTTACTTGAACTATTGCCTCAAGACCTTTGTAGCAAAGAGAAAGATGTTCTCATACATTTTCCTCATGAAAGAACCAAGGGCAGGCTGAGATGGATTAGACAGATAAATGACAATGGAAAGAACCTCAAAAACATATTAGAGGGTCAGGAAGATGGCTTAGTGGTAAAAGTGCTTTTTGTACAAGTGTGATGACCTGAGTTGGGATCCCCAGAAACCACGTAAAGCTAGCTGGCCTGGAGCACACAGTGGCAAACAACAGTCCCTGCCTCAAACAAGGTAGAAGTAAGGACCAACATCCAACTTTGCCCTCAGACCTCCACACACACACAATGGTGTGAGTGCCCACCTATGCATAAAGATTAAAGGAGCACTTTATACTTTGCTTTGAAAAGAGGTATTTTATATCCTCAGAAAGTTATTCAAATGGGAAGATAATAAATAGAAAGACAGGGGTAGAGGCAAAGTAGGAATGGAACACAGGGCTCTTGAATATAAGCCAACCATCCTAGGATCCCCCAAAGAAGACAGAAAGCAGGATGGCAGAAAGAACAAAGTCCCCATAATTTCTCTAGGATGGAAATTCATCTGCCACTATTGATTTTTATATGTCATAGTAATGATCACTCTAACCAAGTATCAGGAGACCTGGGTTCTAGCTCAGCTTTGACACTAATTCACCTAATTACCTTTAAGATCTTGCTTTATTATGTGAAATTGTCCCATCTATAAAAAGGTGTAACAGCCACTATTAAGAATTTTTTTAAAACAGCTGGGCCTGTTGACACATCCCTTTACTCCCAGCCCTAGGGAGGCTATGGCAAGAAGATCACAAATTTGAAGCTAGTACAGGCTACATAGTGAGTTCCAAGCCAAGCAAGACAGTGTCTCAAAAAACAAATAAGAATTTTTAAAGAAAAATGAGATAAACTGAAGTGCCATAACACAAGTAGCAATAATCAAAACTCATTTCTCATTTATGAACTGCCCATATGAAGGCAGGCAGAATTACTTCTAAAGAACAATGTGACCGCATTGACTACACAATTTAATTTTATGTCTTCAACTTGTTTTCATCCAGTTTGAACTTATAACTGGATCCTGAAATTTCAGGTATTACCAGGCAAAAGACTATCAAGTGAACTAAAAAGTCAGGCTAGCATAGCCAGTTCATTACTTCCTGAAAAAAGAAATTTTGCATCAATATGCCAGGTGTCTCCTGCTGTTTCTAGGCCTTAGGAGTTTGTGCATCTTATGTTTCAGTTTAAAAGGGCAACAAACTAGGTCAGCATTTGACTAGTTGTACTGTAGCAAATTCAGGCCAAAAGCTTAAAGGCCTGTGCTGCTAAGAAAAGAAACTGCTTGAAAGTAGGCACTCCAGATGACCTTAAGAAATGTCAGAAGTCGAAAGGAGACTGAGACTAGCTCAGAGCATCTTGCTCTCAACATCTTTAAAAACTGACTGGAAAGTACTAAAAAGTACCTTCAGCATCCCTTTTTAACCATTGTCAAATTCGAAATCATGCTCCAAAAGCGAGGTTCATCATTTACTAATCATTCTGGTTGTCAAGTCATAGGAACCTGCTTTATGAATTATTGATAGCTGCTTTTATATAACAATAGAAAAGCTGAGTAGATCCAACACAGTATGCAACTATGACCCAAAAACCCTAAAATATTTACTATCTGGATCTTTACAAAGAAATTTTGCTAACAGATGAAATGAGCTATAAAGCCCAGCAGCAGTACCAACTTTAGCCAAATGAATGCCTTTTGGAAACCTAGGGGTTATTTGTGAGACCATTTTCTATATGAAATAAGGATAGTAGCTATATACCTCCTTTCTTAAAACACATTCAATAGAAAATGTTCTATATTTCTTAAGAAAATGCTGGGCATCGTAGCACAGGCCTATAATCCTAGCACTTGGACTTGGGAGGTGGAGATACAAGGATCAGGAATTCAAGATCATCCTAGGTAACAGAGCAAGTTCAAGGCCAGCCTGAGTTAACTAGCCACATGAGACCCTGTCTCAAATCTTCTCTCCCCACCCTCCTGCCCCAAAATACCTCAAATCCAAGATGATCACCATAGCCATCATAGTCATGATATGAATTTCTGTATTTGTTTTTACAGTGCTGGGATGGAATCCAGGGCCTTGCACACTAGGCAAGTGATCTATCCCTGAGCTACATCCCTAACCCATGTTTGTTCAGTTTTTATGTATCCTGTACTTCACCAAAAAGGTGTTTAAGTAAAAATAAAGATGAGCTTCCTGTATTGTTTAACCATGTCTCTTGCATATTCAGAATGTAAGCCCAATAATGTCAAAAATCACAAGTCCTACCTTGTTACCAGAAGCATCTTTTCCCTTCCCTTCTTCCTCCACGTGAAAGCGGAGGTTCTCCAGCAGGATGACAGACCCAGCCGCTGGATTAGCACAGACTTTCTCTACTTCTGGGCCCATGCAGTCCTTCAAGAAGAGAATATCCCTGGAGAAGAAGGGGAGACAGGAAATGAAGACAAGTAAATCGTCTGAAAGTGAAGGACCAGTGATAACATGACCAAGTATATCAGCTTCCAAAAAGCACATAAGTATCAAGAGTCTGGGGCTTACTTGCCCAGCAGAGACTTGAGTTGTACAGCAACTGGTTCTAGGGAGTACTTATCAGGCATGGGAACACCATCAGGCCGACCCAGGTGGCTCATAAGGACAACAGACTTGGCTCCATTGTCCAAGCAGAATTTGATGCTTGGGACAGCAGCCTTGATCCTGTAACCAAGAGGCAACAGATAAAACAATGTCATTCCTAGAAATAATAACTATTTTATTCATGACCTAGTAAAACACAAAGCCCCCTTTTTAAATATACTTTTTAAATGATATGTAGTTATTTTTTATATAGGTTATAGTTTTACATCCCCTCTTCCCTGTGCCTATTTCCCCAAGGGCCCTCCTCAGTAGGGTTACTGATATTCACTGTGGGGATAAAGCCCCTTTTCTAAGTTCCTTGAAATTTAACTGTCAACAATGCAGTACTGGAACTCAGATTCATATTAAGGAGAAGCTAAATATGATACTAACCCTCCACCTAGAATTGTAATGTCACAATGGATTTGTCCCTTGTTCAGAAAAGAACACAGCAAGCCTAAAGCTGCTATCAATAGCAGGATCTGTCTGGGAGGTTGGCTTAGCTAGTCTTAAAACTTAGCTTTAGGGGTTGTGGATGTTGCACAATTGGTAGCTTGCCTAGCATGCAAGCCCTGGGTTCAATCCCCGCACCACATAAAATTGATGTGGAGGTGCACAATTGTAATCCCAGCACTTAGGAGATAGAGAAAGGAGGCTCAGAAGTTCAAGGTTATCTTCAGCTATACTGCAAGTTCTAGACTAACCTGGGATATATAACACCCTGTCTTGAGCAAAATTAAAATGAATGAAATAAAAACTTTTGAAGTATTCCCTCAATTCTCTAACAATAGCTGTTCACTATTTTCTAAGCCATCTTCTTAAACAAGGTAATGTATGCTGAACACCTATTCCTGTCTGAATAGTAGGTAGTTGTTGTACAGAGTACTTATGTGACCAACAACACTGGGTGACATTCCAGTGGAGAGACAATAAACAATGTGTGGACACACACATGTACGTGTATGTATGCACCTATGTGTGTGTTTCTATGTGTGAAATGAACACTAGAGAATGTAAAGCAAAGTAGGAGGTTTAGATATGCTGGCCAGAGAGAGGCTAATAAGACAATACTTGAACAGGGAATGGAATAATTTTTAAAAAGTAAATAATTATTTCTAAATTATCTTGTGCTACCTAAGAACTATAAGGAGCCAGGCGTGGTGGCGCAAGCCTTTAATCCCAGCACTCGGGAGGCAGAGATAGGAGGACTGCCGTGAGTTCAAGGCCACCCTGAGACTACACAGTGAATTCCAGGTCAGCCTGGACTAGAGCGAAACCCTACCTCAAAAAAACAAAAAGAACTGTAAGGAATCATCTATATCAACTAAAGAAACCTATACCAGGCTTAAAAGTTTGCTTGATGAAATCAATTAATGTTTAATGTTATTCCTTATTGGAAAGTTCTATTACTTCTAATGCTGCATTTTGTTACTCAACCCAATGAGGTTCTGAAAATGATTACATGTTCCTCTGTCCTTTATTCATTAACTTCCTTTTATTTTTAAAAGATTTTCATTTATTTATTTGCAAGCAGAGAGGGACAGAAGAGACAGAGAGAATGGGCATGCCAAGGCCTCCAGCAAACTGTGGACTCCAGATGCATGTGCCCCTCTCTGCATCTGACTTTATGTGTGTACTGGGGAATAGAACTCAGATCATTAGGCTTTGCACATAAGTGCCTTAAATGTTGAGCCATCTCCCCAGCCCATCATTAAACTCCTTGACAAGCAAATTTCCAATCTTTTGACATGCTAAAGAATGATTAAAATCAAGATAAAACTTAACTGCCTTGTACAAAGATTTGTCAGTATAACATAGCAGGATATACCTAACAAAATGCCAGTATCTGTTCTATGAGTATAAAATTTATGCTGGATCTTAAAAACTTATATAAAAATTTAAATATATTTTTAATTAATTTTATATTGACTACATATTACAAAAATTATTTTCAACTTACTGGACTAAATGAATTATACCTCACATATTTCTATTAGACACCGGTTTAAGATTATTGGGAAGCACTTTTCTATATCAAACAATTCAATTTAAAATCTTAAAAAAAAAGAGGTAGGCATTGTTACATGCCTACAATCCCAGCACTCAGGAGGGTGTGGAAGTAGGACACCAAGTTAAAGGCAAACCTAGACTACAAAACAAGACTCTGCCTCAAAAAAACATTTTTAATAAAAACTTTATATAATCTCAAATTTAAAAATTTTTCTGAAGCTAGGAGCCAAGATACTAAGAGCAGCTAAGCTTACTGAAAATGCTGTTTTAGTCTTTTCAGTTTTTTTTAAAATAAAAACAAATCAAAATTCTCAAAAAAGGGCCTTTTTACCTGAGCCACCTGAAGCGAGGTCTAAAAATACTGTACATAAGCTTAAAAATTACTGATATTAAAAATCCAGCTCTTCTCTTCTTGCTGTCCATCTCTCCTGACACCTGAACCTCCAGGTCCCTGCTCTGGTAGGCCTGCCAGATGGGGGCTGGCATGGGGGAGAGGGGAATCCTACTCCCACATGGGTTCTCTATCCCCTCCTGCCTTCCACATGGTAGAAAGTCTCTGTACTTCCTTCTTTTAACCTACTAAAGTCTCTCTAAACCTTAAAAAATCCTTCTCTTGGGCTTGCCTCACAAGCATGAAAACCTGAGTTTAATCCCCAATACCCATACAAAATGCCAGGCATGGGGGTACATGCTTGTAATTCCAGCATAGAACAGGAAACAGAGACAGGAAGATCTCTGTAGCTCACTGGCCAGCTACAGTCTAGGCTGCCTGGTGAGTTCCAGGCCAATGGGAGACCCTGTCTCAAAGGAAGTAGATGGCATTCATAAGGATGACACCCACGGTTATCCTCTGGCCTCCACACAAACATGCATGCACATATATGCATAAAAATCCTTCTTGCCGGGCGTGGTGGCACACACCTTTAATCCCAGCACTAGGGAGGAAGAGGTAGAAGGATTGCCGTGAGTTCAAGGCCACCCTGAGACTACATAGTGAATTCCAGGTCAGCCTGGACTAGGACGGGACCCTATCTCGAAAAACCAAAAAAAAAAAAAAATCCTTCTGTTGAGGTTCCATGGAAAGGAGAAGAGGGAAAGAGAAGGAAGGTAATAGGAAGGAATTATGATCAAAATACATTATATAGGTGTATGAAAATTGTTAATAAAAATACTTTAACATAGTTTTACAAGATTAGTCAATTGACCTTATTCAATATGACTTAAAAACAAATACTTTAAAAATAAATGAATTGCCGGGCGTGGTGGCGCACACCTTTAATCCCAGCACTTGGGAGGCAGAGGTAGGAGGATTGCCGTGAGTTCAAGGCCACCCTGAGACTACATAGTGAAGTCCAGGTCAGCCTGGGCTAGAGTGAGACCCTACCTCAAAAAACCAAAATAAATAAATAAATAAATAGCTCAAATTTTTTTACAACTGTGGGGAGAGGAGAAATCACTTCCTCAGAAGAATTGTTTTGTTGAGACCAAGTCAAACTATATAGCCCAAGCTGGCCAAGAATTGGCTGATAGCCCAGCCCAGGTGGTCTTGAATTCATAATCCTCCTAAATTCAGACTCCCAAATGCTGGGATTATAGATGTGCACCACCTTGCTAAACAAGGATTTTTTTTTTCAATTTGTATCTTCTCATAAATTCAGAATGTTTAAATTCCTATACAAGAAGGGGGAGGAGATAGTAGAGAGCTACAATATGAATTAAGTTGTAGGAAAGAAAACCATTTACATCCTACACATACAAGTATCTTAAAACCAGGCCAGTTTTAGTAGCAACCTTACCTCTGGTTGTTTGTTATCTGGTTGTTCTTCATAGGAACATTGAAGTCCACTCTAAAAAAGAAACAAAGTTGATGAAGGCAATAACTTACCCCTCAAAGGTTACAAGTATTTTATTGAACCAGGTAAGTAAACTAGAAGTTAAAATCTCACCCTGGAAATAGCCATGGAAAAGACAAGGGGCTCAGTGACTGGGAGAAGACAACAGACAAGTTAGTGGTTCGTGTTCTGCTGCTTCTTGACTTGCTTGCACAAATGTGCTCTATGGTCATTTTTTTGAAAGCCAGGCTGACAGCTCATACACAATCCCAACACTTAGGAGGCAGAGATAGGAGGAACATTGTCAAGGCTATTGTGAGACCCTGCCTCAAAAATGGGGGGTGGGGGGTGGAGAGATGGCTCACTGGTTAAAGGCACTGCTTGCAAAGCCTGATGGCCTGGGTTTAATTCCCCAGTACCCACATAAAGCCAAATGCACAAAATGGCACATACATATAGAGTTCATTTACAGAGGCCCTGGTGCACTCATACTCTATTTCTGTCTTCTTCTTTCTCTCTGTCTGTCTCAAATAAGTATTTCTCTTAAAAGGTAGACTGAAGCCAGGGGTGGTGACACATGCCTTTAGTCCCAGCACTGGGGAGGCAGAGGAAGATCGCTGAAGTTTGAGGCCAGCTTAGAACTACAGAGTGAGTTCTAGCTCAGCCTGGACTACAGCGAGACCCCACCTCAAAAAAAAATTATTTTTTATAAAAGGTAGGTTGGGGTATTCTAGATTCAGACATTTTAACAGTCTTCAAAATTTAAAGGCACTATGCCTCCAAACAATGAAAATGCACCTTGATTGGGTCCAGGCCACTTGATTAAGTATCGAATCAACTTTAAATATATTGAACCAGGCCCTCTCAAGCGGGAAAATGCAGCAAGCCTAAAAATGCATTCCACAGTGGTACAAGTATCCAATTACCACTGGTCAATCCCCCCCATGCAGTCTCCCAGGATTGCTCTTGGTCAAAAGACTTAATGGCAAGAGGGCAATCACAAGCCAACCCCTTGCATTGATATTTCTTGTCCCCAGGAAAATTCCAGGAAGGAATGTCTTTGGGCAGAAACATACAAATATCTCTCATGTCTTTCCCAGCTGAGATGGCACCCGCTTACTGATGCAAACTGAATTAGATCTCTCTCACTTCCTTCTTCAGGACTCTGCTCATCATCTAGAGTCCCAACAACTAAGAGGCCTGTAGCTTCTTGGAGGACTCCAAACAGGACCAGCTCTTGCCTACACATTCCACTTGTTCCATTTTTATGGAAAATGTGCACTCTTTCCTTTTCCAGTTCTCAAGAACATTCCTGAGCTTTGCCTCAAGGTCAAATTCAGGCATCACCACTCATTAGAAAAAAAATAACACTGCCAATTCTGCGGAAGATGCAGAGCAACTAACCACTCATCCACTGATAGAAATGGTTTGGCAGCTTTAGAAAACAATCTGGGAATCCCTCAAAAGGTTAAAGATAGGGTTGCTTGGTGGGAGAGTGTTTGCCACACGCGTGCACAAGGCACTGGTTCCAACCAGCACAGTAAGTGGGGGGGGGGGTAAATATGATCCAAGACTTGTATAATAATGTTCCCAGTAGCTTCATTTGGAATTGCCCAAAATTGGACACAATCCAAGCATCCTTCTTGGATGAATGAGTCAGCTATAACCCATTCCATGGAAAACTACTCAGTAATTTTAAAAGAATGGACTGTTGATACATGTACCAAGTTGAATAAATCTTGTTTAAATGATGAGTGAAAAGGGTCAATCCCCAAAAAGCTACAGACTATGTGAATATATGCATGTAACGTTTTTAAATGACAATGTCATAAACAGAGGACATATCAGTCAGTAATTAACAGAAGGTTAGGAACACAGGGTGTGTCTAAAACAGGTAACATGAAGGAAATCTCGGCGATTAAATAGTTTTGTATCTTTTGATTGTGTTGGTTACACAAATGTAAGCTTGTGATAAAATGCAAATGCCACAGAACTATATACAGTTTATGTCAAGGTCAAATTCCTACTTGCCTATAATTGTGTAAAATAGTCAATGTGGAAAATTGAATGGACACAGACCTCTCTATACAATCTTGAAAATCTTCTGTGAATTGATAATTATTTCAAAATGAAACTCTTAAAAACCTTTGATTTAGTTGAAATATAGTCTTTATTACTTGAAATCTCGGGATTCTAGGCCCAGTTCCATTAAAAAGTCTCAAAGGAACCATGACTATCATTGCTAGCAATATGATGGTCTTAAGCCTTTTTTTTCCTCTTTCCACTGCGTCAGAACTGTTGCTTAGTAAGTTTCAACAAGTTAGAGAAAACCAGTAAGGTTTTAAAAGAAAGGAGGGAACAAGGAAAAGAGAACTGCTTTACAAGTAAGCAAACGATGGCTCGTAACCTATGACTGGAAAAAAAAAAAGGAAATACCATGGCAAAAAAATGCAGGAAATGTACTCAAAGGGGCTGTGAAGTCAACTGAAGTTTGAAAAACTGAGGTGGAACATGGGGTGGAACCAATCAGAGGTTTCTGGGTATTTAAAATTTACCTCCCAAAGGAGCTGGGCATAAAGGTAATTGGGACACTCAAACACAAGACCTAGTGGAAAGTTCCCAACACATCCATTGGATTTCCCTTGCCAATTCAAACCAATGGATGGGTCAAGTCCACATGGTACCCTTCTATAGGGTAGAGGATACAAACAAAGCAGTTCCTACCAAATGGCCCCATTTCTGAAACACTGCCAGTCACCACCAAGCAAAAAGCACTGAAACAAAAAGGTATTGAGCTGAACAAGCATGACTAAGCTCTTCTTTAAAAAAGTAATCCTACAATACAACTCTATTGAAGAAACAATAATCAGGAAACAAAGTAACTTCCTGTCCTCAACCACAGTAAGTACATTAGTACAAATAAATGAATTAAATATCTACATTACAGAAGGGAAACTGAATGCAACCGCAGCAGACAAAAGGTGTATTTCAACTGTCCTTGGTCATTATATCCAACTTTAGAGGATCTGACCTGGTAGCCAAGGAGAGCCAAATTCTAGTCCTGGATATGCCACAAACTTGCTAGTTCAATAACCTTAAATAAGTCATTTTCCATCAGCAAAACAGGAATAGTTATTTCAAAACTCAAGGTTAATCTGGGTTAAATGAATCTTTATTTGGTGCTCAGGGAGAAAACAAATACAAGCTTGCCTCCTCCAACCAGCAGAGTGAGAGTTGATAAAGAACAAGACTGCAGTCATAGGGCAGCTTGATGCCCTGCTCCCTGTCCTTCAGCTGCTGAGTCTGCAAAAGGCAAGCCTCAAGCCAGTGGAGGTGAAAGGAAATACTTTAGACCTAAAAGCTTCTACCTATCCTGATTTTCACAGCATCTATCCCCTTTCCTTGGGACTGTACAAAGACCGAGATCCCTACTCTGTCCAGATTACAATGGCCTATCCCATTTGGGGTAATATACACAGCAGCTGTTTCTCATTAACAGAATCTATTGGGTGGGTTCTGAATATCTGCACAGCAAGTCAGAAGGCCACCTGCAAGTACCACTGGCTATGATGAAATAGGAGAGCTACATGAACGTTCAGTGTGCCCACACATACACTACTCTAATTTGTAAGTGATCCCATGTGTAAGAGATCCCCTACTGCCTTGTTTCCATTAATATCCCAGATGCACTCACTTGAACTGGCCCAAATTGTGATAGGGCCTGCCTCATACTATTCAGTCAACCACTTCCAAAAAAGGTCAACGGTGCACAAAGTTCTCAGTGCAAACCCTTATGGCCCTTCAAATTTATCATCCTTGGAGTCTAAAAGGTAATATGAACAGTCAAGTCCATCAATTATGTACCTAACCATCATCCTTAATTTGCTCCTGGCACACACAAACATACCAAGCGTTATGGGAAGGATAAATGTGAAAGTTCCATCCCCCAGGCTAGTGATTCTGGTAAATGGCCAGGGAGTCACATAGGCAGAGTAGGAGGCCATGTGCGAGGGGAGCCTTCCTGGCTTCTAGCATCCAGCTTCCGAAAGCCACACGTGGGAGGTTAGAGGCCAGCAAGTATGAGCAGCCACACCCTGCTGTTCCCCAGCATGTGTCACAATCCTGATGCAAACCTCTTGGCCAGGAGTCCAACTGAAAGGTAGGGCAGCAAAGGCATGTTACATAAGCTGTACAGAGCCTCATTCGGTGGGCCTCATCCTCCCACCCCCACATGGGGGGAGGTGATCTTCATTTCTGAGCATTTCAAACAACATCCTCTGCGAAAGAAATTCTTCTGTACAGGGACCTTTGAAATGTGGGCAGTTTCGCATGTGGCCGGGATGGTGTTAAGAACCGTGGGGGGAGGGAAATAAACCAAATGACCTTTCAAGGTCCCTTCCTTGGGGCCTAGAGATTTGCTGGATAAGCATTAGGTGCAACCTCGCTGGCTGGGAGATAAAGGTGATGAAAACA
>PVHP010026514.1:0-24593 GCA_004024765.1 Zapus hudsonius | reverse complement strand
ACGGCTCTCACAATCTTTCCACCCCCTCTTCCGCTCAGTTCCCTGAGTCGTGGTGGGTGAGTAATAAGGCTGCTTTAATGTTGTGAGCTTAGAGGTCCTTGTGTCGAAAATCCTTGGTTCCTGTCTCAATGGCCTATCCTGTGTTGATTGAATGACTGTGGTTATAGGTCCCTTGTTCATCATTCATTGTCTGCTGAGTATGTTTTTAGAAAGTAAGTTTAGTGTCTCTGTATAAACCCCCTAGACTTGGATTTTTTGTTAGAAAATAAGTGTCTGTGTGTACACTCCCTAGGTGTGGTATTTTGTTAGGGCATCATGCTTAAACTTGTACGTGTGCTTTACTGTTTGTAAATTACATTCCATGACTTTAAACATGAAGATTTTTGGCTGGTGTGCTGGTTCCCAGCACTTGGAAGGCTGAAGTAGGAGGATCACCATGAGTTCAAGGCCAGCCATGGACTATATAGTGAGTTCAAGGTCAGCCTGGGCTAGAGTGAGACCCTACTGTGATGGTTAGGTTTTGTTGTCAACTTGATCTTTTTAATTATCTTAGGTCTCTGAGGATGTTCACAGGAAGGCAGCCTCTCAGTAGGGGGAAAGATGTAAGGAAGCTCACAGGAGCTAGAAGTAAACATGCTTTCCTGTGTGGGCAGTGCAGGAAGGAAATTCCAGAGACTCAGGAAGCCATTAAGTCTGGGATAGAATTGCAAGACCCCACCCTAGGGCTATATAAAGGTGAAATAATTCTCTCCTTGCCCTCCTGCCTGTTTGCTGTTCTGTGCATATGGTGTTGGTGATGGGCTTCTCTCTCTGCTCGGACCTGTGAAAGAGGATCAGCCTCTTTCACTTTTATGGGACTTCCCCTGGATCTGTAGCTTGCATAAATCATTTTCTCCCATAAACTGTGTCTAGTTTGGAGATTGATCCCAGCGGCGTGTGGCTGACTGTGACACCTACCTTGAAAAAATAAAAACAACCAAAATAAAAAAGGGGGGCTGGTGTGGTGGTGCATGCCTTTAATCCAAGCATTTGGGAGGAAGAGGTAGGAGGACGATCACAATGAGTTTGAGGCCAGCCTGAGACTACATAGGTGAATTCTAGGTCAGCCTAGGCTAAAACAAAACTCTATCTCAAGCAAAAACAAAAACAAAAACAAACTGGGGATAATCAATGGCTTTCAAATTGACCAAGTGATCAACTCAGTGACAAACTGGAATTGGGATCCAGGGCAAAATCCTATGGGGACCAAAAATGTGGGCCCCAAGGGGAAATTCCCACTACCAGAGAACTACAGAGAGGCTCCTCCCTGTAGAATCTTGCCAAATTAGCAAAGGGTGTCACATTTAACCATTACTGATCTCACTCTCTGCTGGAGATTTTGTTTGTATTTTTCAGAAGGCACTGAGACAGATGTGGTCAATCCAACTCCACCAATAAACCACAGGATGATGACTGACATCCTGGCAAGAGATGATTCACCTCGGGTCTGTTGTTTAGGCCGCAAATGAAACCTTTGAGAGAGTGGAGGGATAAACAAGAGACCTATCACCACAGCAAGTCAGTTAACCCAGGAAAGGTCAACGAGACACCAATAAGAGCCCGCACAACCTGAAGCAGAAGTCCAGAGACACTTAAGATCTCAACAACAAAGCTGACTTAAAATTCACCCACCATGACTCAATGAACTGAGCTGGAGAGGAGGCAGAAAGAATGTAAAAGCCATGGTGGGGGAGAATTGCCAGAGACATTGTCCCTCCTCAGCAACAACACATAAAGGGGGGAACCTGACTACCTCCTGTGCTGTTCATAACCCCTACCCCATGGACTGATCCAGTACACCCACCAAGGAGGGCCTCCAATGGGTTGGGGACAGGGAGGAGGGAAATGGGGGTACTATTATAAGATTTGCTCATACAATGTAACTAATTAAGGATAATAAAGATATCAAGAAAATGGAGGTTGTTCTTCAAATTTCCTTGCAGAAGACACAAAGGGACAGTAGTGTGGTGTCCTTTTTGAAACAGCTTTGCTAACAGAAGCATATCAACAGCAAGCATAGGGATCGTGGGAGGGATCTAGTGATCTGTTTACATGGTTGCACATCTTTATAAAACTTGCCAGCCGCATGTAGATATCATCTATTAAGATCCATTTTCTGCACATCGCTTGTGTCTGTTGGGTTGCACAGGAATGATAAGACTTTTGGCGGAGTTAATTTTGACTGATTTGTTGGGAAAACATTGGTTAGGAGTTTCATGGAACAGCTTTTGGTTCCAGTCACATCTCAGAATAGTTAAGTTATAGTTGGCCAGCTGGAGCTATAGCTTGAATCATGATAGGAATGTTAGTGTCATAATACGAAAATGCCTACCACAAGGACATGTACAGATATTGAAACAAAAAGAAGGTGTGAAATGTTTGAACTGCAAGCTACACTGTGTCAATGTTTTCCCAGTCTTTTCCTAGACTCATAAGAGCAGGATTCTGTTTTCACAGCGCATAGGAAAAAGGAATATATTTATAGGGCCTGGAAAAAATGGCCTAGTGGTTAAAGGCACTTGCTGCAAATCCTGATGGGCCAAATTAGATTCCGTGCCCATATAAAGCAAGATGCACAAGATGATTGATGCACCTGGTATTCATTTGCAGATGCAGGATGCCCTGGTGTGACCATACTCTCTCTTTCCCAAATCAATAAATAAGAATATTTTTAAAGAACATATTTATGGTTGGGAATACTGGCACATACCTTTAATCTCAGTACTTGGGAGCCTGAGATACAAGGCTTGCCATAAATTCGGGGTCCATATGGGCTACCCAGTGAGTTCCAGGTCAGCCTGGGCTAGAAGTGAATACCCTGCCTCAAAATCTTTGAGGTCCCTTTGCCAAAAGGATATATTTAGAAGCAGCATATACAGCTGTGAGATCATCAGGCATGTTTTTCTCAATGGAAACTGTGCAATGGGATGTAACCTAATTCTTATTTGTGAGGCTTAGACCTCTGGCAGCCTTGCACATAATAACTGCATTTATAAGAGCTCCTGTATACAAGACACTTGATAAGATGCAAGAATTAAAAACTCTTCCAATATGTCAGGGTACACTCCTAGTAGTTAAGGAGGAAAATAAACGTCTCTAAGCAAGGAAAAAAGCAATGACACTTTAAGAAGAGTTGACTGTCTCTGTACTTTGCAGACAACCTTGTCTTTTGAAAGCTTACCCATGACATGTGTTCACAAGTCTGATGCAAAGAAGTCATTTGCGCACAGAAGTCCAATGTCAGACTGAACAACATAGTGATATACAAAAAAAAAAAAGAAATCTTTGTCATAGGGGAAACAATGGAATACTATTCAGCAAAATAAAAATGCAGACAACATTGGGTATGGTGGCTCATGCCTATAATTTCAGCACTGGAGAGCTAAGGAGGAAAGAGTGCCATGAGTTCAAGGCCAGCCTGAGCTATGGGGTGAGATTCTGTCTCAAATGACCACTCCTGAAAATGTCACCCTATAGGTGTATTTGGCCACTTTTTAAAAAAACTTTTTATTGACAACTTCCATTATTATAGACAATAAACCATGATAATTCACTACCCACCCAACTTTTACCCTACCAAATATACCCTCTATCATATCCCCTCCCCCTCTCAATCTGAATTATGTTTTAATATCATCTTTTCATCCCATTTTGAAGGTCTTGTAAAGGTAGTGTCGGGCACTGTGAGGTCACGAATAACAAGTCCGTTTTGTGTCTGAAGTTTGCACTGTAAGCAGACCTCCCCTTCCTTTGGCTCTTACAATCTTTCCATCACCTCTTCCACAACAGACCCTGAGCCTTGGGAAGTGTGATAGAGATGTCCCAGTGCTGAACACTCCACTGTCACTCCTTCTCAGCACTACGGTGTCTTGAGTTACCCCAGTGGTCACTGTCATATGAAAAGAGAAGCTTCTCTAGCCCAAAGTAGCATTAATATATGGGTATGCACATTAAAAAAAATTTTAATATCTTCAGTGGCCTTAGAGTTAAATTCTTCTCTTTCCACTATACCTCAGTTTGGTCTCTTCATAGTGTCCCGAGTGTCTTGAAATTCCCATTCATACTTTCCTATTCATTCATACTTCTCTGTGTTGGACTGTTCTGGTTCTGCCACCTTGTCTTCCAGTTTAGATAGTCTGGCCTCTCCTTGATCCATTCTATTGGTGAGACTTTCTACAGAGTTTTGTATTTGACTCACTGTTTTTCATTTCTAGCATCTCTGATTGATTGATTGATTGATTATTTCTATTTTGTTGCTCCTATCTTGTATCAATCTACTTATTTCCTTACATTGGTTTCCTGTGTCATCCCTCAGGAGTTTATTTGCTTCTTTGATTCCTTCGATTTTCACTATGTATTCTTTGAACATCGTTATAATCGTTCTTTTGAATTCTTTGTTAGGCATTCCATCTAAGTCAGTCTCAGTTGAGGTCATTTCTGATGGATTTATAGTTTTTGGTAAAATTACATTGTCTTGATTTTTTTGTTTCTTTTATTATAATGTAAAAATTTTTGCATCCTGAGTTACTTCAATGCTTGGGATTCCTAATTATCTGCTGTATTCTTAGACATGTAGATCAGAAGTTACATACCTTCAGGGTGGGAGCCTAAGATGCCAGAAGTGGCTCTTAAATTACTCCCAGAGCGACAACAGAAGTGATCCAATGAGCTGTATTTGAGTAGCAAGATGGCCCTGTTACCTTTTGGAATGGCTCTGTCTCACCTGTGCTGAGTGTGAGGCTGGGTCCCTCTTTGTCATGCTGTGGGCTTGGCTAGGCTGATATGGTCCATGGATTTGCTGTTCAGACCAGCTGTGTTGGTTCTTGTGTAGCTGTGGTGGCTCTGCTTCCTTGGGGTACCCAGTTGCTCAGAGGTTCCTGATGCTGGCTGTTGGGGGCTCATAGGGTGCCTGAAGCTATTAAGGATCAGCAGGGCTGATCCCTGGGTTCTTCTCCTTCAGGCAGAGAGGGAGTGAGAGGTGGAAGGGCTAGGAGGGTGCGCAGGAGAGAGGCAGAGAGGTGGCTGAAGGCCAAAGAGAGTGGGCAGGAACTGGCCATTAATTTTTAGGATAATTTTTTTCTGGATTTTATAACATATTTTATAACATATGTTCATAATTTGTGATCCCTTTACTATCAATAACGATTTACTGCTGCCCCAGGTTCTGCATGTATAACACAGTGCTTTGCTTTGCTTTTTGAGATTTGGCCTCACTATGTACTCCAGGCTGACCTCAAAGTCATGTTCCTCCTGCTTCAGCCTTCCAAGATATAGCTTCCCAGATTGTAGACACTCCAGGCCTCAACAATGCCACATCTGTGCTAACTTAATCATTAGACACCTGTTTGGGGACTTTCCTGCACAAAGGTACTGCTGTTCTCTGCTTCCTGCTGTTGTAGCTTCCAAAGTGATGCTGTGAGAAATGACTGATGCTCAGAGCTGAGCACCACCCACATCAGCAGTGTTCTCCTGGGGGATGAAAGCTCCATCTTCCATGTTTCCTTTCCCGAACCTGACCTTCTGTTTTGTCTCTCCTAGCAATGCAGTCGTAAACTCTTATTAATTTCAACTTTGTAGGTCTCTGACCTCAGCCTCTGGCATTTTGATAGCTTAGCCACATTCTTACTATTCTCTTGAGAAAACTGTTTCCTTGGCTCACATGGTTATACTTTTATTGCACTTCACGGTTTGCCTCAATGTCATCAATTTCCATTTTTATTGAGGTTTTTATCATCTTTCCAAATATTTTGCTTTCCTCCAAACCAAGTCTCTGATGGTATTAATCCTAAGATCCAGTTAAAAACTTAAGAGTTTAAAATAGGCAAAGAAATATTTTCAGTTTAGAACTCCCAGCCAAACACAGTTTAATCTGCTTTCCTCTGCATGCTTGGAATATTTCCATGGAAGAGAAATATATTCTACCACCTACTAGGTCTGTTCACTCGAAAATCATAGAAAGTGCCCACAATCATTTGGTAATGAAATCAATCTACTATGAATTTTAATCAAACTGTCAAAAATCCTGGTATCTGCATTCCTTTATTGCTTTCTAAGTAGGGTGGACTTGGGACTGGTTTAGGCACTATGTTAATATGTTTTCTGTTATTGTAATAAAATATTTGAGGTAGGCTATGAGTGAAAGTTTGTTTAATTCAAAGTACTGGAGGCTCAAAGGCAAGGCACCAATGGTAGCTGAGCTCTAGCGAGGCCTTCGTGGAAAATGGCAGGAATGGGTAGAAAAGGGAGAAGTCAGGTCAAGAAACAGGAAAACAAATAGGCTGTGCTCCCACGATCCCTTCTGAGAGCACACATCCAGTGACCTCAAGTGTCTCCCCACCAGGCTATTTCTTAAAGGTTCCACCTCCAAAAATCATCACATTGAGGATCCTTTGGAGGAAAAATAATATCCAAAAAGCACAGCAATGCTATAAAATGTATAAAAAAGACACTGACATATTTACTTCCAGGAGGATCTGCTAGTTAGAATGTGCTGTGCACTATATGAAAACATTTTGTTAAAAAGGTAGAATAAGAGCTGATTCAGTGGTTAAAGGCACTTGCTTGAAAAGTCTGCAAACCTGGGTATAATTCCTAAGCACACATGTAAAGCTAGATAGAAAATGGCGCATGCATCTTTAATCCAAGCTCCCATAAGACAATGGGAGACACAGAAAGGAAAATCCTAAATGCACAGGTCAGCTAGTCTGACATTTGTTTGCAGTCTGGCAGTTTATAGCAGTGAGAGACTCTTTCTCAAAGAAGATGGAGCACAGCACCTCACCCTTGTCCTTTGATCTCCACATGTGCACTGTGGCATACACACACACACACACACACACACACACACACACACACACACACACACATGAAAGTAATTCATTTAGAAAACATTAAATATAGAGTCAGTATAAGTGGGAAGGGGCACTTATCAACTGGGACCTAAACATAAATAAACTTAGCTTCCTCCTTGGTAGCTGTCCCACCATCTTGGGATCTTCCCAAAGTCCTAGGGTCTCTACTAAAACCCACTCATGGTAGTTATATGGCTCCTTAGACTTGAGTGTTCTATTAAAATTTAACTTCCAACTTTATCCCCTAGCGTACAGGGGTGTGTTACTGGGAGGAGATTTTTGAGTCAAGTCCTAAGGGGAATCTGGTGATGGATCTGAAATCCAGACCTACCAGGTCTGTTCAGAACAGTTTGAGTTCTGACACAGTTCCTGCTTGCTGCCTTTTAGTATTTGCCGTCTGTTTGGTGGTTTCTCTCTGTTTCAATCTATGAAAGGGAGCCAGCTTCTGCCACCATTGATGGATCTTCCCCTGAATCTATAAGCCTGAAATAAACCCCTTCTTCCATAAATGGTGTCTGGTTGAATGTTCATCCCAGAAACTTGGAGCTGAGTGAAATACCACAGGTTTCCTCCCAGCCCCAATGGCTCCATGGTGATTCCAATAACCCTGTTTCACATTGCCTGGTTGTGGGTCCGTTGATTATTTGGGGGGGGTCATTGTTCACTGACACCCTTGTTTATCTATGGAGCTGGGTGGACAGAGTCTTGGGACAGCCGTGAGCATGACGGGCATAGAAACCCAAGAGACAGCTTCATGGACAATTCATTTATTAGGAAGGGGAGGGTGCTCTTATGTAGAAGGGAAAAGGAGGGGCAGGATGACAAGCAACAAGGGGATTGGTGGGGGCAGGGTGGCCTGTGGGTATCTCATGAAAGAATTGGCAGGGGCCAGTAACCTGTCTATGTCTGATTTTCATAGATAAATTGGCAGGACTTTCTCAGTCCCAGGTGGCAGGAGACTTTAGGCATGTTATAGATGGTGGTGGCTGCAGAGGAGCTGTGACCTTCAAACTTTCTCATTGCCCAGGCTTATAGCTGAGTTATATGAACTCCAGTAAACTCAGTAAACTCAGGCCTTGAAATATCTGGACTTATCAGGGTTTGCTGAGGCCCATTAGGCAGCTGGAGGTTGGGGAGGGAAGGAGTCAGCTGAACTCCCACTGGTCTCAGGATGAGAGTATTGGGGTTCCAGGCCAGTCTCAATGTCCCTTTAACCCTTTTCCTCCATGCCTGGTGGCCATTTCCAAGACTCCTATGGCACTGCACATCCCATGACCCTTTCTTCCTGCATTTTTTATACTCCCTAGTACCATGCAGGCTACAAAATATGTTAATAAATAACAAATAAATAAAGCTGATTTTTAAAAGTCTCAATACTTCTTCAGCATTCAGGCCTCCTGCTTTCAAAAGAATCAACATTGTCTCTGTTGTCCCAATGCAGAAACAGTTGGCTCTATCTCAAAGGTGGCAAGTTCTCAAATAATTGCCGCTGAATGGGCGTTATCTCTAGTCTTAAACTTCATTTCTTTCTGTGCCACATCCATCTGTTCACACCAGCACATTTCTCTAAATGGGACCCTGTTCCAGTTCTCAGGACACAGACAGAACACAGCAAGCCTCTCACACATACTGCTTCTAGCCCAGTCCAGACAAAGATGATGCTTCTTCTCATAAGCAAAGCCTACACTTCATTGTTTTTATTACATTTAAGTCTTTTGACACTGACAGAATGGTCCATCAAACCTTTCTTAAAGCACTGCAAGTCATCTCTTAGGTCAAGGTTTCAAATCTTTCCAAATCCTTCCCACAAATAAGCCCCCATAGGCCAAAAGCTACAGTCAGGTTTCTAGCCGTAACTACCCCACTTTGGGTACCAATTTTATGTTTCTGTTACCTTCACTTTGCTGGGATAAAAAAAACACCCAACCAAAGATAACTCAGGGGAGGAAAGGATTTATTTTGACTTACAGTATAGAGGGGAAGCTCTGTAATGTCAGGGAATAGCATGGCACGAGCAGAGGGTAGACTTCACTTCTGTCACAGTGGGTGGCAAGCAGCAGCAGAAGAGTCAGCCAAATTAACACTGGAAATGGGACTGATAACCCTCAGGGTACCACACCTTCTCCAGGAAGGATCCGCCTCCCAAACTGCTGGGATCAAAGAGTCAAAACAAATGTGTTTGTGGGGGGATCTCTAATTCAAACCACCACAATAACTAGTCATCTTTTCAGGCCCAGATCAGAGACCTTCTATATTCAGAAGCCTTCTAAGCAGGTCAAAATGATCAGCTCTGTGCTCTACAGGTTTTTCGCTGCTGTATTTCTCTTGAAACACATGTTAAACTCAAGGAAAAACAACTTACCACAACACAGGGAAGACTTCCAAGCTCATACTGGGTTCATCTTTAACTGTGGACCCTGCGGATATCCATGCAGTAATTAAGCAAATGATACGGACATTATATTGCATAATAAATAGACTCTTAGTTGCCAGTGACTGAACTCTACCATAACATTTCTACTCTAAAATCAAATTTCCTGGCTCCTGTAACTGAGAAATTCAAGAGTGAGCCTAGCATTATATATGCTTTAATCAGTATGCTTAAATGGCATAATTTGTCTTTTCTTTCTTTCTTTCGACTTTGTTGGCCAACATATACTCCTCATTGGAATAAACAGGAACAATTGTTTTTGAGTTTGTTATTCCTACAGAGGAACATTTCTTACAGGTCCAAAAATCATTTCATGGATGGCTTTTGACTGCCTTGGTTAAAGCCAGGGCACCACCCTTGATCAGGTCATAATTTTCTGGGAGGGAGTAAGACACCTATCATAACTGACTTGGTGTGAGTTACTATTTGGTGAAATTGCATGTCAGTGAGAGGCAGCCATTCATACAACAAAAGAGAAATCTCATAATGAGCCTCCTTACTAGAATGAAGGACTAAGGACTAGTCAGAGCCCTAAGAAGGGTAGTTCCTCAGCTTGCACAAAAGACAAGTTTTCTCACCACCTACTCATATAATCCCTGCTGAGAATGGCCTTTAGTTTGTAAAGGTTAAAAATTTATAGAAATCTGGCAAAAATTCTAAAATTTTTGGTACAGGATACTGTTTTATTCTTTTGAAGTTCTGGAAAATACCAATTAGATGCATGTGCTTCTCATTAATCTCTATGTGGTGGCAGAGAGAACACTGGAAAAGTTTACAGAACAAAGGGTTGGGCTGAAGGCTGTGCAAGACATTCAAAGTTAGACTTTTCTGTACCACCACCTCTGGTTCTATGTGGTGCTGAGGAATGAACCCAGGGCTTCATGCATTCTAGGCAAGCATTCTACCAAGAGATGTATACCACCAACCCCAGATTTTGAGCTTTTAAATTAAATGTGAATATTTTTTTAAAGTTCTCTAGCCCTATGTTAAAACAAATGTAGTTTCCACATTTTAATCACTTGTGGGTTTACACACATTTACTATGGAGTTAATTTAGAGAGCAAACATATCGAGTGAGTCTCTCAAAGAACACAGCCACGAGTGCCCTTCATTAATTTGCTTCTTGTTGATTAATTGACATGGATTGATGGGGCAGAATCAATCAAGCATTTATAATTGAAAAGCCAGTGTCTACTTTTATAACCATATATAGGATGGGGGTTAGGTAAGCACATTTCTTTCCTATAAAAGAAGATTCTTTACAATGTTGTCCTGGATTGCTTTTTTTTTAATAAGCTTGAAGTATTCAATTTAATTTTTGCCAATTTAAAAGAAGTTGCATTATATAATACAAGGCCATCTTGGAACATTGCAAGGAAGTAAACAATCTTTCTTCCTCCTGCTGCTCCTCCTCCTGTTCCTCTTCCTTCTCTTCATCTTCCTCTTTTTTTACTGTTTTGAATCAGGGTCTCACTCTGTAGTTCAAGTTGGTCTGGAACTCACTATGCAGCCTAGGCTGGCTTCAAACCCATAGCTATCCTCCTGCCTTATTATCCTGAGCAATGGGGTAATAGGTGGGCTTCATCAAACCTATTTAGCAAAAATATTTCTAATCTATACATTCCTTTTTCTCCTTAAAATAAATTTATTGGACTGCCTTGTACAATAATAAAACTCACATTTTTATGCATAATCCAACAAATTTGATAAAGACATAGAGTTTTATATCTATACCATGATAAACATATTTCCACCCTCCCCTAACCCAATTTTCTGTGTAACCTCATATACCTAACCACAGCCCAGAAATCTGACCTGTTTTTCAATCCCTGTTATTTCAATGTTTTTAGGACATCTTATATGTAATTATAAACATAAATTTGGCTGATCCTGGATTTTCACACCTCACGTTAGATATTTGAGGTTCATCTGTATGCTTTTCCCTGGTATTTTATTTTACGCATATACCACAGATTGAATATCCTCCAGTTGATGCAAATTTGGGTTATTTCCAATTTGGGCAATAAAGCCACTAGACAAGTTTTATGTACAGGTTTCTTTTCTGGGAATGTGTAATTCAATGCTCTAGGTAGGATCGAATGATAACTAAGGTTTTTAGTTTTTTTAGACTCAAACTGCTTCCTGATGTGGCAGCAAGAATCTTCTTTCTGGTCCAATACTGAGAGTTCCAGTTGCTGTCACTGTTAGTATTTGGAATTGTCAGTTATTTTACCTGACCTGTTCTGACAGGTATTGAGGTGCAACATTTTGGCTATCATTTACATTTCCCCAATGATGAATGATGCTCAACTTCACCCAAGTTTCTTTGTCCACAAAGCATTTTTGAGGGGTGCCTGTACAAAGGCTTTGCCCATTTTCATCAGACGGTTTGTGTTCTTGTTGCTGAGTTGTGAAAGATCTGCATGCATATTTGGCTATCTGTTCTTTGTGTTTCTACCTTTTGGGTAGAGTGGTGTGGGGGTGGGTAGGGTGATCAGGGTTTGTGACAAGGCAGACAGGCAGGCTGTGAACCCATGATGCTCCTGCCTCAGCATTCTGAGCCATAAGATCATGGGACTGTGATACTACACCAGGCTTTGAGCATTTATTTCTGATTTTGATGAAATGAAATTTATCAGTTTCCTTTTGTGTTGTATTATTTCATCTATACAAAAATTTTTGTCTTACTCAAAGTTGTAAAGAGTTTTGCTTTCAGAATTTTTTTTCATTTTGGATTTTACATTAGGCTTATGATGCATTTTGAGTTACTTCTATTTATTTTTTTGACGTTGTGCTATGTAGTGGTCAAAGCTCATCACTGTGAATATGGATATACAAATATGTCAAGGTGTTGTTTTTATTTTTACAAAAGACAAATCTTACTCTTCTGAATTGCCTTGGTATCTTAGTGGGGGAAAAAGCTATGCTATGTATAAGTGTATTTCTGGATTCTTTATTTTCTTTATGTTGATCTAGAATCTATCTGTTCTATTGGCTACAACAAACTGCCTTAACTAGAACTCCAAAGTACATCAACCTGAACAACCCTAAAACATCATTCTTTTTCAATTAGTTTTTAGTTATTCTAAGTCCATGAGATTTTCCTGTAAATTTTAGAATTACCTTATTGATTTCTCCAAAATAAAAGCCTACTGGAGCTTGGGAAAGGAATTGAATCTACAAATAAATGAAGATAGGCTTAGCATAATCAAAATACTGACTCTTCTAATCTGTGTGCGTGGTTAGAGCCCCATCTGTTAAGCTTGCGTTCTGTTCAGCAATCTGGGTGGGTTTCAGTAAGTCTGTAAGTATATTGTGAAATTTATCCTAATTCCTTATTTTTGTGGTGTTGTTATGCTTTTTAAATTTCCAATTTTTATATGTTCTTGGAAGTATATAGAAATAAAATTGTTTTATATTTTGACACCTTAACTCAGTTCCAGCAGCTGCATTGTAAGTTCTTTGTCTTAGTGATTTAACATTAGCTTATTGTTTCTTTTTTTTTAACCTTATTGCATACCACCACCTCTGGTTCTATGTGGTGCTGAGGAATGAACCCAGGGCTTCATGCATTCTAGGCAAGCATTCTACCAAGAAAGGTATACCACCAACCCCAGATTTTGAGCTTTTAAATTAAATGTGAATATTTTTTAAAGTTCTCTAGCCCTATGTTAAAACAAATGTAGTTTGTTAAGCTTACCATTATGGTGAAGACATAGCCTTACCTCATGTCTGATCTCTCAGGACAGAATCCAGTCTTCCATCATTAGGCATGGAAGACATTGGCAGCATTTTCGTGGTAATGCTTTGAAAGGTTGTGAATGTTCCTTTTAATTTCTACTTTAATTATGGATTTCTGCACAGTGTTCATTTTTTTAAAATATGAATATACAAAGTTTTATGCCAGTATTGAAATGATCATTGGTTATTTTTCCTCTATTAACCTATTACATGTGAAAAATTATTTTGACTGATTTTCAATTGTTGACTAACAATATTGCTGGGATGAATCCCACTATATCATGTTCCATTATATTTAATTAATTAATTTATTTATTTATTTGGTCTGTTGAAACAGGGTCTCATGTAGCCCTCACTGACCTTGAAATCACTATGCAGCTGAGGTTGTCATTAAACTCCTGATTCTCCTGTCTTCAGCTGAGTGCTGAGATTGTAGTTGTGTCTTAGCATGTCTGCATTATTCTTTTAAATATTTCTCAATTCCCTTTGCAAAATTTTTTGTATTTATTACTTTGACATTTATGGGAAACATTGCTTACAATATTGTAAAATAGGTATAAAGTAAAAAAAAATCACATAAATTATTTAAAATTTTTCTGTACCCACATCAAAAGAATAAAGGAAAATGGACAATATGAATTTTAATAATATATTTATTTAATCTAAATATTTATAATCCTATATTGAACCAGAACCATTAGTACATATTTTATACCTATTGTCCTCAAACCAAGCCTTTGAAATCTGGTGTTTATTTTGTACTTGCATATATATGAACTTGAGGTACCCATTTCATGTGCACCATAGGCCTCTGTGGGAATTGGCTACCATATTGTATAATGCAAGTGTATTATTTTCTTCTCTGCAATATCTTTGTCTCATCTTGGTGCCAAGCTAACATTTACCTTATAAATGAGTTAGAAAGTACTTCGTCCTCATATTTTTCTGGAAAACTTTCTGTAGAATTAGTACTGTTTCACTTTTTGATGCTGTACAAAGTTTGCTAATGGGCCTGTAGTTTCCTTTGTTGAAGCATATTTCACTATGAATTCAAGTACTTTATAATAAATAATAGAATTTTTCCAGTTATCTATTTTTTCTCTATTTAGCTTTGGTAAGAGTTCAAAGAATTTTTCCGTTTTATGTGTCAAATTTATTGGCAAATGTTTGTAATGTTCCCAAGATATACGTTTAATGTGTTTAGAATACAGAGTGATGCCTCTTTCATTTATACTGATTATTTCTCCTCCTCTGAGATGGGTGGTTTCTCCCTTTCAGTAGGTTTTGGATGTAGAGTAATTTTAAGTTCATGGTAAAAATGAAAGGAAGGAACAAAGATTTCCCATATGGGTCTGTTTCCATACATGTCCAGCTGTCCGTATGCTGTCTTCAGGTATGACATTTGTCACCACATATAAACACACTGACATATCTTTCTCAGCCAGAGCTCATCATTGACATTAGGATTTATTATTGGTGGTACATACTTGATAGATCTTGAAAACATATAACAACACATGGCAACATTTATAGCGGCATTCTGAGGCTCTCTATACTCTACCCTTACTTCCCTCCTGGAATCTAGTCACTATCTTTCTTTTCACTTTCTTCATAGCTTGAGTTGTCACGTGGTTGAGGCCAGACAGACTAATTTATATTAGACTGGCTTCTTTCATTCAGTAATATGTTCTCAGACAGACAGCTCATTTCTTTTCAGGACTGAGTGCCCCAGCTTATTTACCACTCACCAGTGAAGGGCATGGTGATTGCTTACAAGTTCTATGATTGTAAATAAAGCAGCCCTCAACAGCTTTGTGCAAAGTTCTCCATGAACTTTTAATCCATTTGGGTCAAACGCGACCAGTGACTGGTATGCTGAGGTTTTGTTTCATTTTATAAGACGTTGCCAAATGCTTTTCCAACATGTCACTCTTTTTCATTCTCTCTAGTAAGGCTTGACACTCTCTGCTGCTGCACATAGCAGCCAGCACCTGGTGAGGAGAGTGTTCTGGACTTTGGCCATTCTGCTCGGTATGTGGTGGGATGTGACTGTCTGGTTTGGGCCTTCTGAATAAGGCAGTAGACTCTGGTGAAGAACTGCAGAGCACTGGCATTAGTGATCCCTCAGTGCTTGGTAGTATTCCCAGGGAGACCACCTGGGCCTGTTGCTTCCTGTCTCGGAAGATTATTACTTATTGATTTAACACATCTAGGCCTGGTCAGTTTTTTCATTCCATACAAGTATATAATGTATTTCGGCCACATTCACCCTCATGACCTCTTTGATCCTCCTCCCGCTCCTGCTAAACCCTTTCTTCTTCACAGCTGTTTTAACTTTCATGTCTGTGCATGTGTGTCTGTATGGGACCCAGTGTGTTTAATTAGGGGTGCTTTCATGAGCTTGGCATGCAGGCGGAAATTTACTGATGCTTGGGCAACTTACTAGTAGCTAAATCACTGGAGAGCAACACCTCCCCGTCCTTCTGCAAACACTGACAACTTCTGTTGGAGGGGTGGAGCATTGGGAGCCTCTCCCGACACACGTGGGCTGGTGATGGTTCCTCTCTGGCAGGAATCAATAGTCATGTGAGTGCTTGCTGGGTCTGGATAACAGTGTCCTACAGCCCTCCTCCCACACTTACCGTCTTTCTGCTCCTTTAGTGGGATATTAGCTGAGCCTTAGGAGGGGTGACACAGATGTCCCATCTATGGCTGAACACACAATAGTCATATTCTTAGCACTTTGGCCAGATAAGCATCTCTGCCCACTGCAAAATAAATAAATAAACAAAAATAATAACAACAATTATCTCTCTGATCAAGGTTCAAAGCAGGGCTAATCTACAGATAGAAGCATAAATATTTAGAAGGTAGGTTTACAAGTCCACTTAGCACAGCAGAAGCAGATCTCTAACCGTGTGCTTCTGACCCAGCATATCAGGCATAAAAACCCTACTGGGGCGTGGGCTCAAATCCAGCCAGAAAGTGGATGGTTACTGAGAAAGTTCAATTCTGTCCTCAACTGGACTAGATTAGGAATCCGGTAAGACTTACCTCTTGGGGTGGGTCTTTGAGAGTGTTTCCAGAAAGGACTGAGGGAGTCAGGAAGTCCTTCCTGAGTGGACAGTCCTTCTGGCCGTGGTCCACAGAAGGCCCAAGAGCACACAGGGCCTTTTCCCTGGCTGCCTGTGCTACTTGCTGAGTGTCCATCTAGCGTGTCACCCCTGGATCCCAGCTTTGTCAGCCTTCCAGTGTGGACTGAAGACCAAAGGCTCTGCAGGACTTCTCCACCTTTCCATGAAGGCTTCTGGGGCATCCAATCCCGTGGACTAAGCAGCTACCTACCCACTTCAACTCTCCAGCCTACATCCTGGAAGCTAATCCAGTAAATACACTGTACCATCCATTAGTTCCTCTGGAGAGCTGACTTATGCGGTTCCTTTATAAGTCGTGCCACAATGGCACCAGTGGGCACACTGTGTTTGGCAGGCCAGCTGTGGCGTGCACAACTGTCCACAGCTCGGCTGGCTGTTACAACTTTTCTCCCCAGTAGTCCACGTACAACATCCAACTCCATGACAGCCAGCAGGGAGGAGGCTTCAGCTCAGTTACCGCTTGATTTCTCTGTCTTGCAACTGAAGTGTGTGGTGTCTTCAGCAATAGGGACTCACCATCTGCTTTTGGTTGGCAAACCAAGAGCAATGGCAATGGTCCTGTTTTTACTGTCATCTGTGGCCTCCCCGACCAACAACTCATAAGGAGGTAACTCACCCCGGCACTGGAGTTTTGCCTGATAAAATCTATTAATTCTTAGATCAGCTTTATCAGCCCATGTAGGATGCCTTCATTCAAACTCTTTTCTAAAATTAAAGTATTAATTAGTGTACAAAGTAGTCGGGTTTGATTAGTTTTTTCCTACGTCCTTAGTTTCCATGAATATTTCCTCCACCCCTCTTCTCTTCCATTGCCTGCCCGCATCCCTTGAAAGCCCCCAAGAATCCACCTCTGCAAACGTGCTTTACTACCCCTCCCCTTGTAACCTTTCTACTCTGTTTCCCCCATGGTCCCTTTATAATTTCATAGCCTCTATGGGCACTCACTTCAACTTAAACACACAAATCACATTTTTTTCAATGGAAGTGTTTGCAACATCCTGCAGGAACTGTATTGTCGCAGGTCTGAGTTCTTTTCTTCTTCTGTTTGGCTGGTGGTCAGGTCACCAGGTTTACCCCAATCCTCCCATTTAGATGCAGTAGCAGTCACTAGGGGTAGACCCACTACAAGAATCAAGCAATAATCAACTGACAAATAATGACACCTAAGACTAATCATTTTAGGGAGAAAAGGTATATTGACAATACTGCATGGACTAACCTACTTGTTATTGTGGGTATGAGTAGAAAGGAAGACTAAGGGAAAAAACACCACAAGAGTGATGCACACTGGGATGCCATCCTGAAAGCAGAGGAGAGCACTTAAATAGAAAGGGAGTGAAGAGGCTAAAAGACTGTGGGAGAAGGATGAAGAAATTAGGCCAGGGAAGACTGATGAGAGCCAGGTAAAGATGTGCTCTCAGGGGCTGGAGAGATGGCTCAGTAGTTTAGGTGTTTGCCTGCAAAGCCTAAGGACCTGGGTTCGATTCCCCAGTACCCATGTAAAACCATACGCACAAGGTGGCACATGTGTCTGGAGGTCATTTGCCGTGGCTGGAGGCCCTGGCACACCTATTCTCTCTCATAAATAAATAAATAAATAAATAAATAAATAAATAAATAAATATTTTTTTAAAGGTGTACTTTTAGGTAGTGTAGAAAAGTCCTGTCTCACAGGAGGCTAAGGTACAGATCTATAAAGCAGAGTAGACTGGGTTCTTTGGGAGAGGAGAAAGTGAAAAGAAGGAATAAAAGAAAAAAGAAATAAATGAAACAAAAGCAAAACAACCCACCCACCCCCACACCAAAAAAAAAAAGCAATAAGAGGTAAATGCTGAATGGGGCTGAGTTGGCCTGCTGAGTTGACACTGGGTGTGAAGCAAAGTCAAACTAGGGGGGGAGAGAGAGAGAGAGAGGGAGCTGGTGGACATACAAGATATGAAAACTCATACGGGCTCTCTTGCATTCTCTCCCCAGCTCTTGGAAGGCTGTCTCAGGCTTTCCTCTGGAATGGGCTGCTTCCTTCTGAGTCTCTTTGTTTTCCAGGGTTACAGATGATGGGCAAGTCTGTGGACAGTGTTTTGGAGATGGGATCTCAGGTCTGTGACTTTCTTTAAGACCCAGGTTGGAATGCTGGCTCTGCCCCTGTACAGCTCTTGTCAAAGTCCTGAGTTTTGCCCTGAGACTGTGCAAGTTCTCAGGTAAACATGTTCACCCCAGGTTTTCAGCTTGGTGGATGCTGTGCAGATCTGTGTCTTCTTCTCAGGTTTGTTGCATCAGCGTCTAGCTCTGTGTCACCTGGTCTGTGAGACCCGAGACTCCAGCCCTGTGACACCTGGTCTGAGTAGACGGAGAATGCAGCCCTGCAGCACCTGCTCTGAGATCCTGAGCACAGTCCACTGAGCACCCAGGGCTACGGAGCTGCAGCCTAGAAAAGGCTCCTAGTTTCCACCCTGCTGACACCAGTACTGAGCACAGGGCAACGTGGGAGAGTTTTCTCAGCCTCCACTGCTTCAGCTGCTGCTCTCTGGCCTTTCTCCCCAGACGTTTAGTATGTGCCTGACTTTTCTCATAGCTGCTTTTCAGCTTCCTCAAAACTGTTATTTCCTGGAGGCTGGCCAACTTGTCCTGAGTGCATTTCTTTTCTTGTTTAGATTTTAACAGACTGCATCTTTAAGGGATCTATTTCATCTGGGTTATTAAATCTGTGGGCATGATGTCCTATTTTTTTCCTTTTAATGTTCATGAGACCAACCCTGATGTCCTCACTTTAATCTTAATATTAATATTAATAGAATTAGGTCCTTTTGGTTTTTTGCCAGTGAGCCTGATCACAGGGTTATCAATTGATCGTTTAAAGAATGATCCTGTTGCTGCGTTCATTTTTTCTATTTATTTATTGTTTTTAATTTCATTGTTTTTTCCTATAATTTTTTAATCCTGCTTAAATTATCTTGGCTCTCTTTTTTTCCGTAAAGTAGAAACCTAAGTAATTGAGATCTCTCTTCTAATATACACACCCCATGCTCTACATTTCCCTGGAAGCACTGTTTTTGCTGTGCTTTGTAAATTTTGATAGATTATAGCTCTATCTTCACTCACAAATAATACTTTTTAATTTTTTCAAGATATTTTTTGAATCATGTATCATGTATAGATGTTACTTAATTTTCACTTTTTTGAGATTTCCCACGTATCTTTCTGATACTGAATTCGATTTCCTCTGTAGTCTGAGAGCAGAGACTGAGGAAGTTGCGTTCCTTTAAAATATAAATGCCGTGTGGCTCAGATGTGGTCAGCGTCTGCAAATGCTCCATGTATGCTTGAGGAGTGTGAACCATTGTTAGACAAGGAAGGTTATAAATGCCCATCACATCCGGCGCATTGGTGGTGTTGAGGTCCACTGTGTTCTTATTGATTTTCTGTTTGCTAAATCTGCCCATTTGTGAGAGAAGAGTGGAAGTTTTGAGACATAGTGATAAATTCACCTCTTCCTCTCTTCACTGCTGTGAGTTTTTGCCTCATGTATTTTGATGCTGTGTTGTGAGGCATAGATGTGTTAGGGACCATTAGGTTTTGTTTTTAAGAATGGATTCCTTTATCACCCCTTAACCTCTTATCCCTGATCGCTTTCCTTGATTTGTCTGAAAGTACTGTAGCCATCCTCATTTTCTCTTACTATGGTAAATCTTACATTACTCATCCACTCAAAAGGTCTTTTGTTATAAACTCAGCTTCCAACTCCTTGGAGGCAACACATAATTGATTTCTATGTACTTTGACAATCTCTGTCTTCAAATTGATATATTTAGACCATGGGTAATATAGGGATTCTTAATAGAGTTGGGCTAAAACCTACCATCTTATCACGGTTTTCTGTTTTGTTGTCTTTGTTCCTTCTAATTTTGTTATCATTCTCCTATTTCTTTTCTGCCTTTTGTGATTTTTGAGTTGAGCTATTTATATGACTTCATTTTGTCATTCACTGGCACTTCAATTACACTTAATTATAGTTCTGTTGACACTTTTCTATGGCTGTCCTAGAGTTTCTGATGTGCATTAACAGCTTAAGCAAACTCACTTTCGAATGATACTATCCCACTTCCCAGTTAGTGAAAATATTCTAGAATAATGAAGTAGCTATAACTCTCTTCTCTCCCAGGTAGCATCACCATCATGAGTTTCAAGCTATGGACAAGCAAATGTTTTTGCCTGCGCGAATATGACCAATTATATTGTCAGCATCATTGGATATGTTAGGGATAAGAAAGCAAAAGTTATTTCACTTTCACTGTTTCCTTCTGGTTGTTTTTACTTTCTTAAAGAAGGTTAAGTTCTGACATATATCATTTTTTTCCTTTTCTCTAAAGAAATTTTTTCAACATTTCCTACTGGTAACCAATTTTTCTTTTAAAAAATATTTTATTTATTCATTTTCAAGCAGAGAGGTTGGGGACCAGGGCCACCACCTTGTGGGTCTGGCTTCTATGCACCCGGGGCCTTAAGCCTTAAGCACTGGAGGCAAGTGCCTTAACCGCTGAGCCATCTCTCCAGCCCTTTTTTTCCCAATTTTTCTTATTTGATAAAATCTTTCTATTTTACTGTGGAAGGATAATTTTTCAAGGCACAAGGTTTACTGATACAGTAGATACAACTCTGGAATTGGGGGTTGACCTCTTCCCTTTCTGATTGCACATGGTACGTATTCCACAGATAAGAGTCCACACTGAGTACTGCAAAACCAGTGAAAAGCCCATGGCAGGGAAGGTCAAAGGCCTTAGTAAAGAAGTTAATTAGGGGGTCTGGAGATATGGCTCAGTGGTTAAAGCACTTGTCTCCAGTGCCCGAGGCCCCCAGTTCAATTCCCCAGTACCCACATAGGCCAGATCCACAAGGTGGTGGCCTTGGTGCTCTCTCTCTCTCTCTCTCTCTCTCTTTCTCTCTCTCTCATCTATCTCCTGTATCTCTCTGCTTGAAAATGAATAAATAAAGTATTTTAAAAAAAAAAAGAAGTTAATTGGTTTGGCCACGTGTCAATGGTGTGCCTGTCAAGTCACCTTCTGAATTACTCTGTTGCTCCTACTCTCGGCTTTGGTCAGAGTTTCTTTTGCCATGGTCAGTGGCGCCTGCAGAGATTCACACCTGAGCAAAGTGCTGAGAGTAAGTGTCTGTGGAATGCTCACCCTAAATGGCACCCCTAGTTCACGCCTCCCCCAAGGATCAGGACATATCTTGGAAAAGGGGTCAGAAAGCATGTGAAGAGCTGGGGAAAGGAGGAGAGCGGTGTGGGAAGGCTGACTTCTGTGGTTTGAACCCATAGCTGCTGTGATTACCTGCACAAGAACTTCACAATACTGTACCCATCAATGTTGGGGGGGGCTCATGGTGTAACGGTGGAGCTGGGGATTAGAATTTAAAGGGTACCAGCCAATTCCAATGCCCCTCAGAACTCAAGGAGTACCCGAATTCTCATCTATAAAGTTCAAGAATTCAGATTATAGACTGCCAGAGGAAAAGGTATAATGGGAGACTTTATTTAAAGGAAAATGGAAAATTACAGAGATCTCCAGTCACCACTGTGGAGAGAACACGTGGGAGAGGGTTTAACAGAATCTATGCTGTTCAGCCAAACAAGCAGAAGGAAAGATCAGGAGAAGAAAAGGTTCATGTGGGAAAGAAACCCAGCCCCTTACCACAGACATTAGGCTGGGCTGTGGGCCTCGGGGGACTTTACCAGGGCCCTGGAGATTCAGAGGTCCTTCTGCTAGGCCATGTGTGGGACAGAAGAGACAGAATTTTCTGTTCCGTGAGTATTCCCTGCTCCAGGTAAGCAGAGAGACAGCTGGCTGGTCTGTCTTGACCAATCAGTTTCAGGATTAGGTTTGAACTCTATTTAGAGACACCTGTCACTCAAGGGGAGGGGCTCAGGTTTGGAATCTGTGGAATCCCTACCTGGTTGATGGGGAGGAGGGACCCTTTTCCCTGTGGTGTGGCCACTGGTATGGAGGAACCTATGTTCTATAAGCAAACCCTCACCCATGCTCCTGTAAACAACCCTAACCAAACTTGTTAGATCCCAAAAAAATAAAAAAATAAAAAAGACATGGAAGTAAAAGGAAAAGGGATATTTGGGAAAAGGAAAGAAATTAGCAAGAGTAGCAGAGACAGAGAAGGTAACAGCGTGAAAAGGATCAAAATGAATTCAGGACCTGTGTAAATACATTCAGGACTTATGAAAATACATTAAGGACATGTATAAATACATTAAAGGCCTGTATAAAAATGTCTTAAGGCAATCCATTATTAAAAATTTTTAAATGGGTGAAAACCCTGTAAAGTTTTTTAAATCTGTAGACATTTAAATTTTTTGTCCCACTGTCTTCTTGTTTACCAAATTCCTAATAAATGGATGCACTTCTTATCTTTACAGTAGGTGAGGTATTCTTTTGGTTCCAATTTATCTCAGAATGTTTTCTGTCTTTGATTTTCTGTAGTTTGAATATGATATGCCCATGTGCCAGAGTTTTAGAAAATAATTTTTGGCATTTAATATGTTTGTTTTCTGTGCTTCTAGAATCTGGCTGGTACTCAACACTAATTTGGGGAAATGATCGTTTTTATTTCAAATATTTCCTTAGATTCTTCTCATTCTGGCATGTCCATGAGGTATGTTTATATCTTTTTAGTCATACCACAGTTCTGAGAATAGTCTGCTCCATTTTCTCATTTTTGTCTTTGTTCTCTTTGTTTTTTACTTTGGGACCTTTCTGTTGAGACATCCTCTAGATCGGACCTGCCATCCTTGGCCATTTTCTGCCTACCAACAAGACCTCCAAAAGCTTTCTTCATGTCTGCCGCAGTGCAGCGCTTTTGACTCTAGCTCCCCCTTGATTCTTTCCCAGAATCCCCATCTCTCTGCTCACATCGCCCATCATGTCCCTCTGCTACTACGTACTTGATCTGTTTTCCTGCTTGGGATATTATTGATCATCACCATTCTAAACTGCATGGCTGATAATTTCAATATCTCTGCTGCCTTCTGCAAATTGGGAGAGCTTTTCACTGCCTGTCTTGTTATTGTTTACCTTTTAGTGTGTTTTTTTTTTATTTTTTTTCTTGACAATTCTAGGTCAAAGAAGTTCTGTGAGTAGAGCTTAGTAACCTGGTGGTAAGGTGTGGGGCATGGAAGTGTCCCAGTAGCACGATTTAAGGCTCTATTACTGAGTCCGTGACTCTGAGCCTCTGTGTTGGCAGCCTTAGGTGGAATTGGATGGTTCTTATTGTTATTATGTGTTTTTTTTTAATGTGGTTGGCTTTGTCTCTAACTGGCCCCCTCCCCCTTTCCTACCTCCTTTCTTATGGGAAGAGCTTTGATCATTAATCTGTAAGCCTTTGTCTTTTCTGACACAAACATTCTAAGGATTTCCATTCCCTCTGAGCGTTACTTCAGCTAAATGTCATAAGTTTTGATGTGGATAATAGTTCTACATTTTGCCTCCTCAGAAACCAACCAGTCTTGGACAAATGGATGGAGGTCACCTTAAAACTTCTCAGAATACATCATAATACTTCAAGTGGAAATGAAACAGTCATTTGAAATGGTTGTTAAGTTATAAAGTTGATGTCAGAATTATACAAATGATCATAATTGTGTCACAGGTTAATTAGCATGTACTGCTTGGACAAAGCACCCAAAAGAAAGCAGCTGAGGAGAAGAAAGTTTTGTTTTGTTGTTGTTGTTGTTGCTTGGCTTACAGTCCTGAGGAGAGCTTCTTGATGGCAGGGGAAGCAAGACATGAGCAGAGACTAGACATCACCTCTGCCTCAGCAGGTGGAAAACAGCAGGAGGAAAGTGAGCCAAATGAACACTGGCAAACTGGAGGCTAATAACCTCCAGGGACACACCTCAGCCAGCAAGTCTTAACCTCCCAACCTACCAGCTAGGGACGAAGTATTCAAAACAGGTGAGTTTATGGGGGATGTCTGATTCAAACCACCACAGCATGGTTTTAGGTTTGGCCTATAAGTGTTCAAAACTTAGAATGAATGATGACTGAAAGTGTCATTCTAGACTCCTGTGGAACTTGTCTTTTCTTTACCAAAGTAGTATTTTTATGACTTCTTGTGACTGACATTGACTTGTAAGAAATAGAAAAGCAACATTGGATTTTAAAGGCTCTTTCTTCTTGACATGACACCCAGCCAGGTGAGAAGCGGAACATGAGTTTAAGAAGTTAGCCAGGTGCCAGAAAAATGCCTTTATTTATTTAACATATTTAACAGTTATTTTACGTGTTAACCATTTCTAAGAAAAGCATAGCCTTAATTTTAAAAAATACTGATTGATTAAGTTTACTGTTTCCTTTGACTGTAATTATT
>PVHP010026513.1:0-24586 GCA_004024765.1 Zapus hudsonius | reverse complement strand
GATTGGCAGGGGCCAGTATTCTTTGGATACCTATTTTGCATAGATAGATTGAGGGGGCTATGTGACTATACATGGACATGTATAGAATTGTGATGTCAGCAGAGGAAATGTAACCTTATTGCTTAGGTATGTTATTGTAGCTGGACTAAGTTAGGCTTTAAATTGCCTGCTAATCTCAGGGGACAGCTGTGGCCTGCCTGGGGGCTGGAGTGTTCAGGATTGCTAAGATTTCTAGGGGCCCTCAGACTTTGCCTCAACTTCCTTATAAGGAGGAGACAGTTCTAGAAGCCTGCCAGACTCAGCAAAACCCTACATCCTCCATGCCCCTCAGCAGGGTCCCACACTTTTTGGGTTGGTAATTATAACTCAGGTCCCTGAGTTCCACCCGAGACCCACAAAGACAATCTCTGTAAGGGGTTTGGCAGTCACTAAGCAATGTTGTAAGAAGTTCACAGGTAGTTCTGAGACAGGTGGAGACACGCTGTGACCTCACTAGATAGAAGCCATCATTCTGCCCAAGTAACAATGTGGCCTGGTCCCATCACTCAATTTCACAACTGTAAGGCCCAGCTTCACATAGTGGACCCCAGTAACTCACATGCACATAAACTTTCAAAAGACAGTTTACTTATAGGGAATATCCAATATGTATTTGGCAAATGAATGAATGTATTGGTTTCTTTTCTCATCACTGTGACAAAATATTAGTCAAGCAGCAACTTAAGGGAGAAAGAGGCAGTCCAGCATCATGATGAAGGCATGGTATGGTGGTGGCAGCTCTGTATGAAGCTGTTCACATCTCTGCAGATGGGGAAGGGAGGGAGGGAAGGAGAGAGAGAGAGAGAGAGAGAGAGAGAGAGAGAGAGAGAGAGAGAGAGAGAGAGAGAGAGAAATACCAGGAACAGTAGGGCTGCTCTACAGCTCTCCATGCCCAACCCCCAGGGGCCTACTTGCTCCAGCTAGACCTCACCTCACCTCCTATGACCTCTCAAAATATCTCCATCAGCTGGGGGCCAAGTGTTCAAATACATCAGCCATGGAGGGCATTTTACCTAAACCATAGCAATGGATAATCGTCTGTATCTATTTTCCTTTCTAAAAGACTAAAGTCTTAATAGATCTAAATACTTCTGAAATGAGTGGGCAAGTATAAATGACATCCTAAGGTACTGTAAAGAAATTTTTTAATTTCTCCTTTCTCTTCCTCTTCAGCGAATCATTAGAATCAATTCAAATTGTGTTGCATACCTTGACTAGCAATTTGGGTTTGGCAATACCATTTGTCCACATCTTTTAAGGGCTGATGATTAGATTCTGGCTGCAGAGTAATAAGGAACAACAGATGGCTTTTTAGATGTAAAATTATTTTTATTTTTGGTTATAGAGGGTTATTTAATTACACAAGCAGTTTCTTGCCAGAAAGATTAACACAACCACAAAAAGGTGCTCAGTTTGGTCCTTTGTCACCAACAGGGATACTTCTGTTACTACAGAAGAATGGTGGGAAGTTTTAAAGTCAGGCTAGGGATATTGTATAAAGGTTGGAAGGGAACACCATAAAATTAAGTGAGTTTAGGCAGATTAAGTATTGAGAAGATGGCTGGATAATTTATTGCCTACTTTCAGATGTTTCAGAGGGAACTGAGACACTGTTAGCTAGCTCAATAGATCATGGGCTTGCTCTGTAAACCTGAACTGTGGTCACTTAACACACAGATACAGTAGAGAAAAGGCACTGAGAACACCTTTTTTTTTTTTTAAACTAGTTCACATTAAGTATCCCTTTAGAGTGCAATAATTAATTTCTGCTGTATAAAAACAACTTGGACAGCAAGTGAGCTTTAAAAACACTCTCGGCAGATAAGTAAAAATAATGAGTTTGAACAACATAAACACTCTGAAATCAGTCTGATTCAGTTTCATATATCATAGCACCATCTTAAATAATGAATTTTGGTTCATATTTAAAAACATTGCATGATATGAGGTAGTGTTAGATCTATGTAAGTATGCATGCATGATTCATGTAAGAAAATGTCATGACAGGTACCCTAGATAAATGAAAATCATTTTAAATTCTTGTCCTATTTTGAAATTGAAAGTATCCTGTAAGTGTCATCCTGGGTCATTGTTGGTTATAAGTTGAAAAATGAACCAAAATATATGGCTTTATTTTTCAAAATGTGTTGTTAAGGCGGTTAAATAAACCATGAAAGATATCTGTGGCTGACCTGGGAGCATGCACTCTCGTTTCTCAACACGATCTTACCAGTCATTTACGTGGACATGTGTAAGGGCTGCTACTGAAAAGCCTTGGAAGTGTAGAATTAGGATCTTCTTATGTGAGACAAAAAACCCCTGCAACTTAACTTAATAACACTGATATTTTCAGTTCAAACTTAAAATGTTTTTTTTTCTTATGTTCCAAGGTCTGTGATGTGCACATCTGTGTTTTCATAGACTCAGAAACATTTTAGAAGGATTTTTTATTGTTCAGGAGGGGAAACCAGTTTTGTATTGGAACAGCCTTTCCTATTTGGAAATAATAAGACCATATACGTAAGAGATTTTAGTGAACGGAAAATGAATTTCATCAGGGCGATGACCATCTTGTTTTCTGTTTCCATCAGCTTCTCTGATATATTTATTCTTAATGTCACTGATATATAAAGGCCGTTAGCTTATCTTAATCATCTTTTGTGTGCTTATTACCTTTACTGTTAAAATTTACTCAAAGTGTGATAATTCTTTTGGTTCTAGCCGTGATAGAAATATGACCATCACATTAAGTAAGACTAGGCCAACTGTGGGAAGGGAACAACAGATTTTGATATTTTTGATATTTCTACTAAATTTTCCATGTTACAAAATAAACATGACTTTACTTATAAAATCATCTTTTAACAAGTACACACCAATGTAAAAACACCGTTGGTTATACATTCCTCTTTTTTCAGATGGCGGTTGTGATGGTTAGGTTTTGATGTCAACTTGGATCTTTTTAATTATCTTGAGTGGGTCTCTGAGGATGAAGGCAGCCTCTCATCAAGGGACAGGATGTAAAGAAGCTCAAAGAAGCTGGAAGTAAACAACCTTTCTTTTTTCTTTTTTTAATAATATTTTTTCTTTATTTTCCATAATGAGTTACATTGTTTAGTTCATATGGAACAACCTTTCTTGTGTGGGCCATGCAGGAAGGAAATTCCAGAGACTCAGGAAGCCATTAAGTCTGGGATAGGGTTGCAAGACCCCACCCTAAGGCTCTATATAAAGGGGAAGAAACTCTCTCCTTGCCCCTCCTACCTGCTTGCTGTTTTGTGTGTGTGTGTGTGGTGTAGGTGATGGGTTTCTCTCTCTGCTTGGACCTGTGAAAGGGGAGCAGCCTCTTTTGCATTCTGGAATTTCCTCTGTATATATAGCTACAAATAAATCCTTTCCTCCCAAAATCTGTGCCTGGTTTGAAGATTCATCCCAGTGGTGTGTGGCTGACTGGGACAGCGGTGACTGCTGGGGAGACTCAAATAGATTAATATTTTGAGAAGAAGTGACAGTTGATGGTTCAGCACTTAAGAAGACTGCTCTATCATATTCTCCAATTGCTCAGGGACTAGAGCGGAAGAGGAGGAGGAAAGGATGCAAGAGGCAGAGAATGGGGAGGAGTGCTTTGGTAAGCTGTCTCCAAGATATAAAGTGGTCATTGCATTCATGACCTCATAGCAGCTGTCAGTATCTCAACAAGACCTCTATAATATTGGGCCCACTGGTTGTTGTGGATGATGGAGGGGGTCAAAAAAATAAAAGAAAGAAAGAGAAGTCATCAATATAGATGAGGAAATAGTAGGAAATAAATAGGGATTCTGGGGTGCAGGGGGAGGGGAGGGAGGCAAAGGAGGGTTTTATGAGGGGATTATCAAAAAAATTTAAATACAGATTATTTTCTTAAAAATGTAGACATCTTATAAAAAAGTACACTTCAAATGAAAAGTTCCTCCACTTCCAACAAGACTTTCCTCTGTGAATTAAGGGCCTTCTTCTTTAAAACAACCATAATGGCAACCAAAAAACACAATCTTTTAATTACACAGATTTTCTTAAGAAAGAGAGTGACTTCCTTTTAACATTTGAAGTATTTTTATTATGGCATCTTGGCTAACATTCTCCAGGAATTTAAATTATCTTTGGAGCCTGATGTTGTATATCAGAAGTTAGTTGCAGAGAAACACTGGCCTCCCATTTAGTGTTCATAAATTAGTTAGAATCATTAATTTTTTTCTCCAGTGTTTTAGAACCCAGATGCAGTATTCATTTTCACTTAATTTATTCATGCATGCCGCCCCCCCTCAAGCCACTAATGAAAGACAGTCTTAGTTATGGGTCTCCAATTATTCTACAAGAGACTCAAAAATTTGTGTAATGTACAACTAAACAAAGGCATTTTGGATGAATGACATGCAGTTCACAATTAGACATAAAGCATATAAATTATTTTAACTATTAAAGTAAAAAGTACATGTTCCCTTGAGACATGATCATTTGCATTCTATTTAGATATTCTTCTTTCAGTTAACAAAAATGGGCAGCGTTAAATTTATTTTAAATTGTTGCCAACTCCCCCTCTTTAATTTTCTTCCCTATTTTCTAAGATCCAAGTTATTTAATATCTGCTTTACTTCTAGGAAGTAGCAACTCCCCAAACTTCTCTGTTAGAACACCAACAATGACTCCAGATTACCAAATCCTGTGAGCCCTTATTCTTCTTTGAATAAAGATGTAATCTTGCTATTGACTGTTCTTTGTTTCTAAGCTATCAATATCTCCTTGTTCTCTTCCTACCTACCACCCCATTACCATTCCCCTACACAAGGTCCTCCTTAAAATCCCCTGTAGCGGGAGTCTAGGTCAGGATGCCACCCTCCCAGCTGCTACCCACCCATCATGGTGCCCCAGATTGGTTCTTTCAGGCTCACCACACCAACATTCACACCCAGTCTGCATAGATGTCCCACCTATCTATGCATTTGTCTCATTGGTTCTCTCTCTCTCTCTCTCTCTCTCTCTCTCTCTCTCTCTCTCTCACACACACACACACACCAGGTAAGCCTATCTTATGTACATCACCTCTGTCTGCTCCACTAACCCTTACTTTCATCTGGACATCTTATTGAAATTCCAGTTTTACAGTAGCTTAAGCCATAACTTTCAAAGTCATTTTATCTTTAACACATTCCTCCCTTTCACATTCTTTTTAGTATTCAAATCTTACATAATTCTATTTCCTTAATAGTTCTTTACTTTTAATCATGCTATCATTTGTTAATAGAAGTCTGCAGAATTACCCTTCTGGGCTCTGAATAGTCTCCTATCTATCTGGCTTTTCCTTCAGGCTTACTTACTACCCAGTTTCTCAACAACCAACCCATTCCATGGTCAGTTATCATTTAAACTTTTTTCTTGTTATGTGAACCTGACCTTGTTTGATGATTAGATTGTATTATAAAACTCTGACCATAGCTCTATTGCTTTTTGCCTCTGCAAGGGCAAGGACTGTGCTGACTGGTAACATCTGTTTAGCAAATGATGCATGCTGAATAGTGCACCGAGTTCAGTATTTCAGTAGAGCATTGATGCCTTTTACTACTTACATGCTGGCTTAAACACGGCATGATCCATAGTCATGGGGAATCGGTGGGAAAGGAACTTTCTAGTAAAGAATTGAATCCTTGTTCAAGATAGGATAATTAACTCCATGCAACTGAATTGGGGTGGCCACATAGCAACAACAGTATGCCACTGAATCTATACTGACTTCTACAAGTAGATATAGGAGCAAGAGGGGATCTTTAAGAGCTGAAAAACATTCTCTGACTGTGATAACCATTATTATTTACTTCAAACTTTGAAACTGACACTGCTACTCTGATAATTTGGTCAATAAGGAAAAGTTTATAGTATAACCTTCACCAAGGCTTGTCATGGGTCGTGTTCTAGTAATGTGAGACCCCCATGGACAAAGGTAGATATTTTTGATAGTAACAATAAAAATTAACAGTGGAGTTTGGCCATGAAAAGAAACAACCAATCTATTTGATCTTTTTGGGGTAGTCAATACTCTCTTTTTTTCTAATAATTTTATTTATTTATTTGAAAGAAGAGAGAGAGATAGCAAGAGAGAAAGGAGAGAGAGAAAGAGAGAGAAGAAGAGGTAACTGTCAATACCCTGGAGGCCCTCATTTCTTCAGAACATCCTGTTTGTATGAAATTGATTTATGCTGTGATTTGGACTAGTGGGCATCGTGGTTTTTAAATATGACTCATATTTTTATTCAGGCTTAAGTCCCATTTTCCTTTTTTTGTGGAGAATCCCACTACTCTGGTTTGGAATCTGTGCTTAAAGTCTCGGCATAGTTCCTGAGTACACTAACTAGGTCCTGTGTGTAAGGACATAATAATCGTGTGTATAGATGTCTGAGTATATGTAGAATTTAGAAATAGTTGCTTCTATGCTCTGATGTCATTTCCAGCTTTAGTTCCCAATTGTGTTATGCCATGAGCAAAGAGAGAATTGGATTCTTGGATACATTATTTCCTTCTCACTTTTACAGAAGGGCTGGGGTTAACAGAAAGGACTTTGTAGGCCGAGATTTCTCTTGACCATTCAGCTGAAGCAGTTCCCTTTTGAGCCATTGTATCTCTCAATTCTCTGCTCCCTCATCTTCTTTTGTTAGGAGAGACTAAACTAAGAGCTTAGTTTTAATCAGGGGTCAGGCTTCCAGCTTTATATTACCCCTTTGTGCATATTTCAATGGAAACTTGGCGGTAGAAGTTTTGCTCAGGAAGTGTGCATCCTATTTATAGATCCCTTTATTGCCTTCTTCCCCAATCGGAGTTGTACTTGTTTTGTCTCAGAAAATGTTTAATTTTATTTAAATGGTTGTAGATGTTGATGTTAAGCTGCTTCAGAAGATCAGATAAAAACAATCCTCCCAACTTATTCTTTTCCAAGTGTTTTTATATGCTTGTGATTTTCACTTTGAGGATCATAGCATTAGGTTTACAGTGCTATGTGAGGATGGAGAAACTGAGACAGAAAAGCTAATGCCATGTCCATAAGGGACAAATGTTTTTGCAAGCAGTGGAAATATTAAACCCAGGGTTTAAAGGAATTTATCAAAAGAACAGAGACAATAAAGTAAGACCATGGAGTTCAGAGTGAGCAGAGGTTAATTCTAGCTCTTTGTGAACCTGGGCAAGGTAGTAATTAAGAGACTGTTTTCTAGGCTGCAAAACAATTAGTAATGCCCATACTACTGGGTGCTCAACAATATTCCCATATGTTCAATGCTGTTCAACTCTGTTGGATATTAACTGAACTGTGAAGTGGGGTGGATATGAAATAAGCTTACTCTTTTATGTGGGGCATACTTAACCTTCTACTTAATAGATTGGGAAAAGAATTAATAGGAGATAAAATAGAAAAAAAAGACAGTTCATTTTATTTAATTCCCGTTAAAAATGAAGTCTTGCAAGCTAAAAAGAAAAGATGCCTCCTGCCTTTCAAAAGAGACTGCTAATCGTCATTGACAAGTGGAGAGGGAAGTCAAGATTTTTAATGAGCTTGATGTGTTCAAACTAGAGTCTTTCCAGTTTGCTGCCTAGCAACCACGACAATTGTCTTTGTCACTGCATGGAGTCTTGAGGCAATTTAGCACAGGGTGGACCAAAAAGGTAGCTTAGGACAGGAACTGCAGAAAAGCAAATGGGTTTCTACAAAAGCCTTACAAATGTCTATAAATTCACTTCAGTGTTAGCTCCAGCTGCACTTCCCCAAATTCAGCTAATGTTACTGTTTTTCACCATGTATTAGAATCACTTGGGCAGAAGCTACAGTGCAGACTTTAGAGCAAATTTCTTCCAGAGGACTGATCACCTTGGCCAATCTCTTTAGCAGTTAGCACTGTGGTCAAGATCCCAGGGCATAGACTACATGGTTTTTGGACAGATATTGAGTACACCTATTCCTCTGTGTGTGTGTTTATGTATCTGTGCATATGTAGGCCAGCCGTCAACCTGGTGTGTCATTCATTCTTCAAGTGACACCCACCTTTTCTGTGACACGGTTTCTCATTGGACTGGAATTCACTTAATAGGCAAGACTGGCTGGCCAGTTACGACAAGGATCTACATATCTCTTACTTCAGTGCTGATGTCATGGTTTGATCCAGGTATCCCCCACAAACAAATGAATGTGTTCTGATTGATCGATCCTCAGCTGATGGCAGTTTGGCTTTTACAACCTTGCTGGAGCTGTGTTGTTGGGGGCGGGCTTGTGGGGGTTATAAGCCAGCTTCCCCTTGCCAGTGTTTGGCATACCTTCCTGCCATTGTTTTCAGTGCTTTGGAGGAGGTGATGTTCACCCTCTGCTCATGCCATCATTTTCCCTGCCCTGATGGAGTCCGTAAGCCAAATAAACCCATTCCTCCACAAGCCGCTTTTGATTGGGTTCTTTCTGTGCAGCAACTAGAAAGCTGACTGCAACAGCTGAGATTACAAGCATCTGCTGCCATACCTGTTTTGTTTAAAGTGGGTTCTGAGGATTGATCTCAGAGCCTCATACATGCTAGGCATGCACTTTCCTGACAAAGTATCTATAAAGATCAGCTGATAAGAATATTTGGGTTTAAGACTATTGCCAATATAATTTTCTGGGGGCATTTTCCTAAACCAGCTCATTAATAACCTCTTTTTCTTTAATCTATTACCTCTAGACCTGACTACAGATGTTCAAAACCACTGAGGCTTCATTGCACACAGGACTAGTATCCTTCCCAGACTGCAAAGCACAGTTCTACTTAATCTCCATCCTTAAAAGCAAGCACAACACTGGTACTTTTTGCAAACTCTTCACAGATAGGGATACAGAAAAGTTAGCAAAGAATGAAAGAATTTCTTCCAATAGTTCCTTCTCTTTCTTTTTCTATACAGCTGAGAAAACATGACATACTTCACTCATTTTGCTCATTTATCACATGCCCTGTCCTAAGCTTTGTAACAAAAGTCCTGCAGGCAGTTGGGAATCTAAGGCAGAAAGCAACCTCTTACCTAGTTTCTCTGAGAATTCTCTTTGGAGAAGTGAGAACTTGAAGTTGGAAGTGAGAAAAGGAGTCTGCCAGCACTTTAAAGGGAATTAGGAGGGAACAAAAGTGAAGGTAAGAAATTTCTCATCAGAAACAGCAAGGAGAGGCAAATCTTATTAATCTGTTGTCAGGTGAAGGTGAGATTCTTAGATACCAAGTGCCATTGAAAGCTGCAGGGTAGAAGCTCCAGAAGCACACTTGACTCCCAAAACCTCAGGCCTCCAAGTACTTATGACTTGAAGACACCACACACTTCTGTTGTAGGCTGTAGACAAACCAAGTTGGAACAAAGCTGTATCTTCCTCTGGGCTCAGTAGCTTTCTTTTGCCTGAGTGCTATGTAAGCTGTTTGGGGAGACTAATCATTAAGAGTCCTACAAAACTATGGACCAGATGCACATTATAACTGACCTGCAATGCAAGATGTGTCCACTGGTGCAATAGTGGTATGAAAGTTATGGGAGTAACCATCTGTCCACTGAGTAGAGGCCTGTTCTGCAGAAAGGAATTTATGCCTTCTACTGGAAAGCTAGCCAAAAGCTTATGGCTAAGAACACAGGCCATAGGGGAGAAACCACTACTGGTTTGGAGTTCGTAGTTGATGGATCACATATCAAACTGCCTTCTAACTATCTGTTCTTATAGATTGGAACTTCTAGCAACCTGGATTATGGGGGTTTCTCCATGTAAAGGGCAGAGGTCAATGCCAGGATGCATAGCTGGCAAAGCTAGCATGAATACATGTCTAGTGTGTGCTCAGCTCTAAAGAGGACAAACCACTCCCTTCAAGGCTCTGGCTCCTCACAGAAGAGGGAGTAGAGAGAAAGTGAGAGGAGGAGGATGGGAGGGGAGGCTGTGGATTGCTGTCTCCGGGATAAGATATGGCCATTATGAACTCACAGCGGTGTGGTTACCCGCACAAGACTGAGCCTGTCAACATTTCAGCCTGGATGGCAGAGAAGTTCACATGTCCAGAAGTAGCTAGTGACAGCTGATGATTGCAGGGAGAGGGGAAGTCAGGACTTTCAGTGGTGTGGCCACTGGTGGGTCTCCAGTAAATTACTCCCCACCTATGACCATGAACGTGACCATAATTTAACTCAGGGTTTAAAAATATTTATTTAGTTGTATCTGTTCATTTCCCCCTAAATTTCCACTTAAACAGATTTTCCTATATTTTGTAACTTTTTTAATTTAAATTTTTATTCAATATATTATGAGATAGTGACCTATAAATATATTCTAAAATGGAGTGAGGCGGTATTTGTTGAATTGCTCACATTTCCCCCAAAACCTCGAGTACCATGCTTACCATTTATCAAATAGCATATGCACTTAAATCTGAGGCAGTTTTGCTTCCTTTGTGTGTTTACTCTGTAACATATGAAAGCTCTAGTTGGTCTGTTTTTTTTTTTGAATTGGCATATCCATTTACAGTTTTAATTTCTTGATACAGTAAACAAAGTTTAACTCTGTTATGGCAAAGAACAGAACATAATCTACTTTGAGATGAAATTTATAGTCCATATGCAAATATGTAACATATTAACATGAAAAAAATACTAACTTAAGTACAGGTATCAAATAATAATAAAAAGTTCATTATAATGGATTGCATTTAACTCTCTGGGAAGTTAAAGCCATAAGCACTTCCAGCTTAACTTCAGGTATGAGTAGGAATTCAGGAGTCTGGATGGGGCTGTCTGCTTAGAGGAGCTTTTAGGTAAATTTTAGGCACACTTCTGTTAGCATGTGTGAAGGAGTCTCTCTACAATGGACCTCATGGTTTTTGTTCTCATACCAAAGTCATACACAGGGCATCAGGGTCTTCAAGGTCACTAAAGGCTTTCCCTTTTCAACATTTATGCTCTTATAAAATCCTACTTTGGTTCCATTGGCACTTTCATGGCTTCTAATCATTCTTTCTGATGCCACAGCCTCTGCAGCCATGTCCCCAGTTTATTCTCTAAGGCTATGATTTCTGTAAGACCGACAGTATAAAAAAGGAAACCAGAACCAAAGATTATTCATGAAGATGCATGCAGACATTTGAAATAAAACAGTAGTAAACGGAAGGCAATAGCATATCATAGTGATAATACAACAGGGACGGGAATGTTCATACCAGAAATATAAATAAGGATGCAAAGAATAACGCCTGAATCTAAAGTGTTGTATGTCTGTAGACAGATCACATATGCAAAGACAAGACAGCCAGCTTTATAAACACTCCAAAGAGATTGAGAAACACACTTCCTGAAAAACATGCTATATTAGAAGATAACGTAAAACACCATGTCTTATAAAATGGTAAAGATAATAATGCTTTCCCTTAAAATCAATCATAAGACATATTACTTGACATTATTTTAGGTACCTTAGATAGTATAGTGAGACAAACATTAGAGAAATAATATGCTGATTTGAAGAGATGAAAAATTTAATTATTTGCAGATGTTATTACTACACATAAGACAATCATGTAGCTCCTAAGGTAAGATCTTAGTGAGCTATTTAGTCATATTTGAAAATCAATAATTTACAAGTTATTATAAATTCAGAGCATGGAGATGGCTCAGTGGTTAAGAACACTTGCTGCATAGGCATAAGAACTGAATTAAATCCCCAGCACTCATATAAAAAACCAGGAATTCTTGGAATGCCCATTAAAGACATGTGTAATTAATGTAGTACATGAGTGCGTCTGATATGCTTTTTGTTTACCAGTGGTAAAGGGAGCAGGGACAGAAGAATAGTTGGGACTCCATTTCAGTATGGTGAGAGAGACTGTCTTAAGGAGACAAGGCAGAAGAGCTTTAGAAGAAGACATTCTTCAGCCTTTGTGTGCATGTGCAGGGGGAACATAAGCCTCTGCACACACATGTGCATAACACACACACACACACACACACACACACACAAGAAAAGAGAACAGAAATGGTCTACCCCCATTTGCAACAAAAAAGGGTTCTGGGAACAAAATTTTACAACCATGGTAAGGGAGGATCTTTGTGTCAAAAGTACAATAATTTTAGTGGACATACAAGGAGACCTGGTTAAATGTCCCTACATATATCAAAACATCACAAACTCTGCTCAGTTTTACATGTGTACGCCACTGTACTTCTGTGGATCTAGTTCAGAGATTTTGACTTTCTAGTAGAGAAAGTGATTTTTATTTTTTTAAGAATAGTGATGCCCTGCCAGATGCTAAAACTTCCTTTAAACTGAGTAGGACAAAATGGTCTTAATAACCACATATTTTTTGATCATATGAAATATGAAAACTGTATTCTCACATACCCTGATCCTATATGAATCTGCATTATTTTTTCTTTTTTCTTTCTCTTTAGAAAATGTTGCCACCCAATGCGAACTTTGGAAAACAAATGTGAAACTATGAATGGAAACAAAATAAGGAAGTGAGTTTATGGAAAATGATATGAACTAAATAGCAGAGACTACAGTATGGTGGTAAGTCAGTTCACTGTGAATGAGAATACTGATTAGCCTATCTTATGTTAATACAAGTCTAGTTTGGAGCTGTGAAAAGTGATCATATTGAATGAAGCTTGAATTAAACCTTAACCAGGACATATCGCTTTTGCAGAATTCAGACTACATCCTATAACTTTCAGTGAATTTGTGTGGACTAAGCTTTAACAATGCCAGCCCAACTCCAAAATAGCTGAAGTCTGGTCAGATAGAAGATGAAAGAGCTGTTTTGCCAAGTGAATGTAAGTAAATGGTAATGAGCCGATTTTTGAGTCCGTCAAGCTGCCCACAGACCCCAATGTTTTCATATTCAGTACTTAAAGAAGCCCCACTGCTTAAACAAAAACTTTATGATCTCCGAATCTCATATAGTAGTATATTCTTATTTTCCTACTATAGTCCAAATCAGTCAAATAAAATGTTACCTGTTACCCAGGTAGGAGATGAGCTACCCCTAACCTCTCATATAGGGCCCAAACGAAACCTTTGAGGAAGTGGCGAGTTGAACAAGAGACCTACCTCCACAGCAAGTCAGATAACCTGTGAAAGGATTATGGAGACAGACACTGAGGATACCCAACACAACCCAAAGCAAAAATTCAGAGACTCTTAAGATATCAACTGTAAAGCAGACCTAAAACTCACCTACCATGACTCAGGGAACTGAGTGGAGGAGAATATCCAGAGACATTGACCCCCTATGTAATAACACACAAAGAAAAAAAACTACCAACCTCTCTCATAAAATCCATAACCTCCTATCCCATGGACTGGACCATCAAGCCCATTGAGGAGGGCCCCCAAATGGGGGTACCATCATAAGATTAGCTGATACAATGTATCTAATTATTGACAATAAATATGAAAAAAACTTGAACATTTCTCATTGTTTGGATTCAAAGAGCAAAAGAAAGCAAAATATAAAACTTAGTCACTAGATAATGGACAAAGGTGTAGTCCCAGGTGTTGAAGGCTGAAAGACATCAGGACAAAGAGCCTTGTCATTTGCTACTGACAGGGAGCCTTTGGGAGGACAGTGGTAGTGAACGTATTATCAAATACCTTGTGCTGTAGATTAACATACCAGAAGCACCACCCTTACCTCTTTCACCAGCAAGTTTTCTGCTTTGTGCTCTGCGTCTTCGGGAACTGTTGAGTACAGTGTTCGGATGTCCCATGCCACTGTGGCTGTCTGAAAGGAACAATGAAGAGAAATTAAGCCCTTTGAAAGTATAGAGCAGACCACAGTCCTGAAAAGGCAAGACCAGGTGGTACAGATCTCAGCATTTAAAGAGAATAAAGACAAAAGTTTCTCTAGTTTACAAAGTTAGTCTCTATGAACAAAAACTGAACAGGCCTTGGACTCCCACTCTTAGAAGTCAAAGTACCTGTTTTTTTTTTTTTTGAAATTTATTGCAGATTGCAATTTTAGCAGTTTTCCATCTTATTGAAAACAAAAATTTGGGCATATGTATTTTTGCATACTTATGTTCAATTTTTATTGTTTTATTGCTGCTGTTTATGCTAAAATAAATGTGAAACAAGTACAAAATCTGTGATGGTTAGGTTTTGTTGTCAACTTAATCTTTTTAATTATCTTGGGTGGGTCTCTGAGGATGTTTACAGGAAGGCAGCCTCTCAGTAGGGGGCAGGATGTAAAGAAGCTCAGAAGAGCTAGAGATTAACATCTCTTCCTATGTGGGCAGTGCAGGAAGGAAATTCCAGAGACTCAGGAAGTCATTAAATCTGGGATAGGTTTGCAAGACCCCACCCTAAGGCTATATACAGGGGGAGAAAATCTCCTTGCCTGCCTCCCTGCCTGCCTGGCTGCTGGTGTTTGTCATACATCTCTTTGTTGGCATTGAAGCAGAGCTTCCTCAGCCTTCCAGCCTGGACTGAAGACCAGTGGCTCCCCAGGAAGCCTTTAGGCCTTCAGTGCTGGATTGGGACTGCTGAGGCATCCAGCTATGTGGTCTGAGAAGTGAACTGTTCATTGATTCTTGGGCTTGCAGAGTGCTATTGTGGGACTGCCATGAGCTAATCTAATAAATCCCCTTTTTGTTTACTACAATTCATTCTGTTGATTCTGTTCCTCTAGAGAACCCTGACCAATACAAAACCTAAGATTCTATTATAAACCATCTCTTAACTAACAGGGTAAACATTCACTACAATTCATTCTGTTGATTCTGTTCCTCTAGAGAACCCTGACCAATACAAAACCTAAGATTCTATTATAAACCGTCTCTTAAATAACAGGGTAAACATAGCCCCTTTTAGGAGCTGTGTGTGCATGCACACACTCACAGGTATATGCATGAACACAGCCAATGGCAGGGTGAGACAGAAGAATGTGCAGTAAACTTGGATCTGGAAGAAAATAGATCATGTTTTCAATGTTGTATACTTGTTGAAATACACTACATTTTTTAACTTACATGTTCAATAGCATCCTAGTAAATGAGTACACATAAACTGATATGTCAAATATCTCTTAAAAATATAGAATAGAATTTCAAAGTTCATCTTCCTTTGATATGTTTTCCATTTCAAGATCAGCAGGTCTACGTTTTCCCTAAAACAATGTTTGCATTCCTAGCCATCAGCTTCTCTCTGTCTGTATACCTTCATATCATATAATACTAAGAGAAATAAGTCTGTCACATCCATAGTATCCACCACTGGGATATTTCACACCACACATCCTCCAAGTACAAAAAGATCCACCAGCTTCTAGTGCTCAAACAAGGCTTCATTTCTGCTCGTTGAGGTGATTAATGATTAATGGATGATTGAAGCGGGAGAGTCTCAAAACTCATCACTAGTTTTAGAGTATCAGCATAGGAGAGGAGAGGGGTCATGCATTTTGTCTTCTGGGGTCATGGGAACAACCCTGCCTTAAAGAGCAGCATTGTACACATCTTTTCATCCAATCCAGTCTCAGATTTTTTTCAACTCCACCCCTTTTCTTTGCTTCTGATGCAAGGTCCATGAGGGGAAAAAATATCTGCTGTCATTGCTGTATTCTTAGTACCAAGTAGGGTGTGCTTGATTCTTATTGAATATTTATAAATATTTATATATACACATATAAATATTCAATTATCTATTGAATATTTCTAAGTGTCTATGTATGTTCAGTGTAAGGGTGTGTGACTCTATGTACACAACATAGATTAATGTCAATGAAGTGTGAAGGTGTGGAATTTGGTGCTGGGACCGTGTGTAATTAAAGAAGCGCATGAGTGTGTTTGCATGGTAAGTGTGGGAAAGTGATTGTGGTTACGTATGAGGGTGTGCATTGTGATGGAAGTGTGTGTATACTGTGTACATGTGGTGTGTGTACTGTATCAGCACGTGCATGCCTGTGAATGTGTGAATGCATATGTCTGTGTGAGCATGCACAGTGGGAAGCATAGCTTTGGTCACTGTGAAAGAGGAATGTCATGTGATTCTATCAAGGCTGGAGGATGAAAAACAATGAGAAACCTATGTTCTGGCCACATTGATATGGACGGGTGTGATGGTTAAGTTTTGTTGTCAACTTGATCTTTCAAGTAATCTTGAGTGGATCTCTGAGGATGTTTACAGGAAGGCAGCCTCTCAGCAAGGGGCAGGATGTAAAGAAGTTCAAAGAAGCTAGAAGTAAACATCCTTTCCTCTGTGTAGGCAGTGCAGGAAGGAAATTCCAGAGACTCAGAAAGCCATTAAGTCTGGAATAGGGCTGCAAGGCCCCACCTTAGGCTATATAAAGGGGAAAAATTCTCTCCTTGCCTTGCCCTCCTGCCTGTTTTCCTGTTCTTAGTGTGTGGTGTTGGTGATGGGTTTTCTCTCTCTGCTCAGACCTGTGAAAGAGGGCCAGCCTCTTTCACTATTAAAGACTTTCCCCTCAATCTGTAGTTTCAATAAATACTTTCCTCCCCCAAGTTGTGCCTGGTTTGAAGATTCATCTCAGAGGCGTGTGGCTGACTACAACAGGTCTATGGGGAGTCCAGGATAATCCTTGAATTCTCAACCCTGAGTTTGTATTTCCATTTAATCAAAGAATTAGAAAAACCAAACTGAGAAGGATAATTATTAAGGTATCACATTTATTGAAGGAAGAATAAAACTAAGGGAAGGAAAATGGATAGCCCCATGTAGGTGGTCTGAACGTCCATGTGGTAGGCCTAGAAGAAATATGAAAAGGGATTTATTTAGAGAGGAAAGAGAAGAAAGTGCTAAGAGCTCCTGCCATGAGGAATGCAGGAATGCTTAGAGAGGCCTTGTAGGAACAGGGGTCAGGGGGATCTCTCCAGAACATGGAGGCAGTCCAGTGAGTGCTTGACTCTGGTAAGGGTTTTATAACCTTACTGTAGTGGACCTTACCTTCTGACTCAGGTGAGCCAGAGAGATAGCTGATAGGTCTAGGCTAGGGGCTGGCTCAGGTAGACTTTAGCCATGAAGCCAAGTTCTGGGGTCCAAGGTTGACCAACTACAATGCCAGGATTAGACTTGAATTCTGTGAAAGGAGAACCTCCCTCCCAGGGAGAGGCTCAGGAATGAGAAAACAGATCTAGGGAACACCTTTAGGCCTGAGAAAAGAACAAGCCAGATTCTTCTCTGATCTCTAGCAAAGCGAAGACTTCAATGACATTCCTGCTTTTTTTACTTTCAGGGTCTCAGTTACCCTAAACTGCTTTAACACTACAGAGTAAAAATAAATGCACAACCTCAAATACAACTATAGATTGTGCTCAGTGGGCCACTGTGTATTCTCCGGGAGTTTATGGTACCTGTAGGAAAAAGGTTTGATTCAAGAGACAGGGAACAGGATAGCTCTGTAGACTAAGGAGACGTTGTTTCCCATGGGAAGTATGGCAAAGCTCAATCAGAGTTATTTAGACTTTGTCCTTATAATTTCTTTTATATTTCCTCCTCCTAGATGTTCATACCCAGCTTACTTTGTCCCCAAGCCTCACCATCTCATTAATAAGGGTTAGCCAGATCAAGGTGAATTTAATAATTTCCTCTTTTGGCTCAATAGATTTCTGCCTTTGCCCCTGATTGATTCTAGCATTTTATTGGAAACAGCCTAAGGGAGGAAGTGCTCTGTAAGTCCAAGGAGCCAAAGTTAGGACCCTGGACCCATGCATGGCTCCAGTCCCTTGTGGCCACAGTCTCACAGAGCCTGTACTCTGTAGACCTGAGGGGGCCCTTGGGTTCATTCCACTGCTCTGGGTTCAAGTGAGACTTTGCCTCAGTGAATAAACTGAAGAACAACAGAGAAAGACACTTGACCCGAGAAAGACACTTGACAATGTCAACAGTTGACTTCCACACGCATGTACATACCCCCCACGTGTGTACACACATGCGAACACATATACTACATAATACACAAAAGGAGAAGGAATGCATATAGGATGTATGTCTCAGTTGTGCTTATTTAGAATATTGGATCATTTGTCCCAAAAAAAGAAAAAGACCTCCAAAACTTTCAGAATTGTGGGAGCTTTCATTTATTTTAGATCTCTTTAATGTCTTTCTGTTGGAGCACAAATAAGTTGGTCAAACAAGCAAGCTTAAGAACCATATTTGTTAAGGGTATTAATATGATTACAAAGAATTTCTTTTCTGAGAAATAGATGCTTTCAGACCACTACAAATCGCCTCGGCCACAGCCGACTTCCTGTTCTCTTTGGTAAACCTATGCTGACAGCTATTTTAGCTCAGAAGCATGAAGTGGGATCTGAGACTGCTCTGGCGCTCGGCCGAGCTTCTCTTTTGGTGGTTAGAGCTTCATAAGGGGCTTATTGTCCAGAGGTCAGGCATTTGGAAATGATTGCTGCTTTGAATTGGTGTTTGCAATTTTAGGCCCATGATGTGCAGTTGACTTCCACGGCAGCCTTGCCACTGGTTCCATTTATGCTGGTGTGGCTGGTCTTTTTTTTTTTTTTGCCATAATTTGGCTGGCTCAAGTGATGCTAAAGACTTTATCCCCAGCACACAGGGAACATTTCTCAACTGGTCCATGGCCACTGTTGAAACTTGAGACAAGTCTGCCTTTCCTATCCTATGACTGAGAAAGTCTTCTCTGTGGATACTGTAGATCCTAGCTGCTCACATCCAAAGCAGAAGAGATGGTTGTTGGAGGCAATAAGTCAGCCCTAACTGGGAGAGCAGCAGCCTTACAGTGAGCTCATGACCACATGATGATCAGTTCTGGATTACAAACAGGTTTAAAAGTGGACGTTCACCCAATTGAGCAGGTTAAGATTCCAATACTGACTTATTCTCCCAGAGAAGACACTTATGTTACCTTACTTGCTTGAACAACATATTTCCCACATTCAGAAAAGTAATACAGTCTCTGGATCAGTGCTAGTTATGTAAGCATGACAACCTGACTTAGATCCCCAGGAGTTGCATGGACAAAAACCCCCAAAGCTGGGTGTGATGACGCATGCTTGTTATCAGTGCTTGGGATAACAAGAGGAGACAGGAGGATGCTTTGGGCTCAGTGTGAATCTTTATGGCCTACCTGGGGAGTTACAGGCTAATAAGGGACCCTTTCTCAAAAAGGTGGTTGGCACCTTAATTAAAACACCCAGACTAGTCCTCTGGCCTTAGTGTGCAAGCACACATACCATGCATCGTACTGTACCTGAACACACATGCATTCTCTCTTTCTTTCCTCTCTCTCATACACACAACAGTAATATTATTTTAATTTTATCTTATTTCTTTTTTCAAGACGTGAGAATATCTCTTTAGTACCTCCATTGTGCTTTAAAGGAAAGAACCTTTTTGTTTTGCTGGAAACTATAGAAGATGCAGAAACAATGAGCAGTCGCCATGATCCATCCAGGTCAAGCACGGGCACTTAGTCATTTAGTATTAAAGTAAGGAAGAAGTTCAAGTGGTTTCACTCTTAGACCCCGAAACTAATGGGAAAGTTACTTCACTATTTTGTGACACATTTTCTAGACTCCAAATCACACCTCACTTCCCTTCCAGCAGCAAGAATGAGGCATTGCATTTTTTAAAAAAAAACTGATTATTATTTAAATTTGCCAATTTATGGGGCAGAATGTGATAATTTGGTATGTGTATAATGAATGTAATGATCAAATCATGTTCACATTTCCCTCTTCTTCTACATTAAATGTTTTCAATATGACACCATTGTGGATTCTCCACATATGAGCATTAAGACAAACAATCGCTCCAACCACATAACATCATACATTGTACCAGCAGGTCCCCTTTGCAAGGATACCACAGGCTGTTCTCTGAACTCACTATGCGCAAAAGCCAGGAGAGGAAGCCTGTTGCTGTGAGGTTTGTAGGCACAGCCCCAGGAAGTGCTCTGGGTAAGAGGAGCCCACTCCAGCTGGCTCTCATGGCTCCTTCCACCCTGCAGCCCCCACCCCTTCCATGTTGGCCTCAGACTGGCAGAGATCCTTTCTCCTTCCCCCCACCTCTCTGGAGATTCCTTTCTCTTCTCAATCTTTGCAATTCTCAGGTGCCAGACCTTTCAAAGATCTCTGGTTCACCCAGCAATCCTTTTCTCTTCCCTAAATTCTATTATTTGTGTCATTCATGAAGTCAAGTCCTTAAACCATAGCATATCTTCAATTCTCAAAGCTATGCTGTTGAAAAATTCCTCCAGGCATTTTACAGGATCGTTTGATTCTGTATAAAGAAGCTTCATAAAGTCTCTTTTGTGAATAAAATATAAAAACTAATCACCTCGGTTTTGCCATGCTCTTTACTGACTCTCTGGTATGTTTTGTTTCTTCTTATTAAAGAAACACTTGAATGTAGGTATGTTTTTATTATTTCTTTGTATTGTGACTCTGATGACTTATGCTACCACAGCCCTAATATCTTTTAAATAAGTGAATGAACAAATAACGAGTACTATTGAGATATAATCAAAATGCCATAAACACACCACTTCAAAGTGCAGAATTCTGTGATTTTACGAGTATTTTCAGAGTTTCACAATTGTTATCACTATTTAATTTTAGCCTGTTTTCATCATTTCCCCAAAGAAACCCTTATCTCCCAGCAGTCACTCTACATCATTTTCCCTTCTCCCCAGGACTCGTTAGCCAACCACAAATCTTCTCCCTGCTTGTGAATTTCCTATAAATGCAGTTGTGTCTTTTGTGCTTTGTGACTGGCTTCATTTGCTTAGCAGGATGCATTCATGGTTCATGCAGATCAGAGCCTGTACCCATTTATGGCTCAATAATTGTTAATTTGTTAACTGGTGGGTATGTGGGTAGTTTCCATTTGGAGGCTATGAATCTATGAACATTCTTGTACATATGCATGGACATACATTCTGAGTACCAGAAGGCACAAAGAAGAACCTTCACATCTCACTGAAGTGAAGAGCTAGAGTTACTTCATGATACTAATTTTTCTTTTGGTTATTATTTTTTGTCAGCATATACTATTCATTCAAAGGGGTTGTATTATGACATTTCCATATATGAATATGATTTCCTTTGATCCTATATAACCCTTTTGTTGCTTTGTTTTATTCCCCCCTTTTGCCCTGTATATCTCTAATATTTTCCCTTGTTATTTCATATCTTTCCAAAATAGATTCTTCATAGAAGAGAAAACATGTCAACAGTTATCTCTGTGAGACTTAACATTGATGACCTCCATCCAGTTCTATCCATTGCCTGCAAATGACATAATCTTATTCTTCCTCGTGGCTTTAGAGAATGACACTAGCTTTCTAATGGCACCATTCATTGTGGGATTCATGGAGCTAACATTTCCCCTATCTGAGAACCTTGCTCTTCTTCAGAGCATCTGCACAGAACTGTTTGCAAAAGCAAAAGTCAAGGTGCCTATGTTTGATTTCTGTCTTCACAGTTGCTCTACATCCTTGGCCAAGAGCCTTTCCAAATCACAGTTCCATTAGCTTGTAAATGAGAGGAGTGTTATAAGTTTGAAAGAATCTAATTCAACCCAGACTATTACTTAGCTTTCAAATTGCAATTACAGTGTTCTTGCTAGAACATTATGAGCCGTTTAAAAGCTGTTTTACAGACTCAAAAGCCAAAGATTAAAACGAGCTGAGATTCTTATAAAATATTAAGCTGGGTCTCAGATGAAAAATAAAGAAAAAAAAAGACATGACCTTTCTGCTTTGCAACTTAAAATGTATTAAGGTCTTTCTGCTTCCTCTTCTAGAATGAGCCATGTGGTTAAATCTGGAAGTCCCCAAACACCAGCTGATTTTTTATGTTTTTTTTATTATCCATAATTAGATACACTTAATAAGGGAATAATGTGTTGATGTCTCCAGTTTCCCTATTTCCCTCTTCCCTGTCCCTGGTTAGTTGGATATCCTCCTCCGTGGATAGTCTGGATCAGTCCATGGGGTAGGGGAATGTGAATAGCCTAGGAGTCAACCCGGTTCCACCCCCCTTTGCATGTTGTTACTGATGGGGCCATGTCTCTGGATATTCCCCCCCACCATGACTCTTACAATCTTTCCTCCCCCTCTTCCGCTCAGTTCCCTGAGTCATGGTGGGTGAGACTTAAAGCTGCTTTGTAGTTGAGGCCTTAGGGGCCTCTGTGCTCACCAGCTGATTTTATAGCTAAAAATATACTGTGTAAAGAGCAAGCCCTTGGTACATGATGAAACCTGCCATTCACTGATTTTAATAGTCAGCCGATGACAATTGCAAGATGCACTTGAGAACCCTTGAGTGCTGGCTCTGGGGAGAGTCGCTACTTTGACAAGCACTGCAGTCACTGGACAAAGACCAGAGAACTCTGACTTTGCAAACGGCACCCTTCCCTGTTGAAAGTCCACCTCTCCCAGATCCTTGTTCACATCACCTTCCTGACAGGTTCACTCAGCTCACAGAGATGGCTCATGAAGCTGGGCTGAGACATGGGATTTTATCTGAGTGAGTGTGCTGCAAATATGGCAGGCAGTCATCCCAGCTTCCAGACCTCTGGGCTTTCTCTGTAATGTTAGCTACCACCCACCAGAGATTTTCTGTATCTTTTACTCAGCAAGAAAGTCATTTCTGGCTCTCTTACCTGCTCACTGTTACGTTAGCTTCTACTTGGAATGAATCATAGACCATGATTCACTGCGCCCTTGCAACTTCTTCAGCCCTTGTTTTCTTTCCTTAACTACTTCATTGAGTCACACTCTGGTGACTCACTGATTGATTTCGTTATTATTTTTGGTTGGTTTCTATTACTACCAAAAGAAAGTCAAGAAGATGTAGAGTGGCAGATACAACAACAGCAACGTAATGTTCTAGAAGGCAAGGGACGATGAATGCATGCAAGCTGCTAATTTCTATTGAGACATGATGGCAAGCAGTGTATGTAGAAGTGTCTGTTGCCTGCTTCCCACAACCCACCTACCAGCAGAATTATTTCAACCTGTGATGCCAACATGTAGGAAAATGCTTCTGGAAGAATATTTTTAAATTCAGTGCCCAACAATGCCTATTGAATGCCCTGTTTGTTACTTTTTAAAAAATATTTTATTTATTTATTAGTGAGAGAGAGAGGAGAGAGAGAGAAAGAAAAAGAGAGAAATGGGTCCACGAGGGCCTCCAGGCACTACAAAGGAACTCTTGACTCATGTGCCACCTTGTGCATCTGGGTATATGTGGGAACTGGGGAATTGAACTCAGGTCTTTCTGATTTTCAGGCAAATGCCTTAACCACTAAGCCATCTTTCCAGCCCCCTGTTTGATACTTGATGCATGGTTCTGATCTAATTTCTCCATTGTCTAGTAACAGAAAGTAAGTGAACAGGAAGCATTAACGGAAAGCAAGTAAACGAGTACATTACCGTTTGGCTGATCTCAGGTATATGCCAGAGCTCTAGTAGATAGAGGCAACCTCTGACAGAGTGGGCTAGTTCTCAGTATGCTTTTATAAGGCAATATTATATTAATAAGCCTTTTCTCATATCAAACAAGGACAGTTGCTTCACTGCTTTTATTCTCTCTCATTTCTTTCCTTCCTAAAGAGCAGCCTACGTGTTTCTGAAAGAAAATTCATGGAGTACATTTTATTTTATGTCTACTTTGTGCAAAGTACTACTTTAATTGCTGGGATTCTCATAATTATCCGAACAGAAGACACCCCTGTCCTGATGGAGGTGATAATTTGGTGAGAAATGAGAGGAAAGACATGGAGGAATAAGGCCTTGAGGTGCAGTTCAGTGGTAAAATGTTTGTATAGCCTTGGGTTCCATCCCCAGTAGGGAGGGAGGGAGGGAAAGAGAAACAGAGAGAAAGAAAGAGAGAGAGAGAGAGAGAGAGAGAGAGAGGGAGAGAGACAGAGACAGAGACAGACAGAGAGAGACAGAGAGAGAGACAGAGAGAGAATTGAGCTCTTTCCTGATAGTAGCCAGGACTATAAACAGGACAATGGAGGTTGGACATCAGGAATGCTTCTTTGCAGAGGCCCCCTTTGAAGTCACTCTCGAGTGAAGCATAGGAACACCCAGGCGAGGAAGGGTCCTACTGAGGGAGGGTGTGTTTGGTAACTGAGAGGACAGAACGAATGTCAGGTACCTGTGTAGTGAGGAATGGTGCTATCTGGTTTGTGATTCTAAGAGCATCCTTTGAGAACTCAGTGGATGCATCAAAGTATGATGAGGGCGAAAGAAGAATGACATGTTAGAAAGCCATGTGGAGGCCAAAAATAACGATGGGAGCCTGGCCAGCAATGCGGGAAGACTGCGTACTAGGGCAGTCACTTCCCCTCTGGGGCACTAAGTGCCAGACACAACCCTGCTTCTTGGTATTTCTCAGTGATGAGCAATTTTGTTGGCTTTACTCTTCACCCATTTGAGGGCACGAGTTCCTGAAGTGTGAGGTGTGTGTTTCCTCATCTAGGAAGAGCTGCTCTAGACCCAGCAGCTCGTGGAGCTGAAGAAATACTGATTCAACCAGTGGTGTCATGAAT
>PVHP010026512.1:0-24609 GCA_004024765.1 Zapus hudsonius | reverse complement strand
ACAAAAAAATAAATATCTATACTGATAGTAGATATGCCTTTGCCACTGCTCATGTCCACGGAGAGATCTATAGAAGGAGAGGACTTTTAACCTCAGAGGGAAAGCAAATCAAACATAAGGAGGAAATATTAAACCTCCTCCAGGCCCTACTGCTACCCAAAAAGGTCAGCATCATCCATTGCCCAGGTCACCAGAAAGGAGACTCCCCAGTGGCAAAAGGAAATCGCATGGCAGATAAGATAGCACGCCAAGCTGCACTGGGCCCAACTCAAATGATTGTAGCGGCTGAACTCCCTTTAACTGGCCGGAGACCAGAATGGCCATAGAAATACTGTAACTTAGAAATAATACAGAAGTTGGGAGCAGATTTTGATAAGAAATCAAACACCTGGAAATATCAAGAAAAGACTGTGTTACCGCAATCCATGGCTGAAATCCTCATTTCTGATCTGCATAAATTAACACATCTCAGCCATAAAAAAATGAGCCAACTGTTAAACAAAGAAGAAGACTCCTATTATATTCCAGGAAGGGAGCAATTGTTAAAATTAATAACTGATCGTTATAAAGTTTGTGCACAAGTAAACGCTCAGCATCTCAAGCTGCCTACTGGACACCGGCAAAAAGGACAAAGACCGGGAGAACATTGGAAAATTGACTTCACAGAGGTAAAACCTGGATTATACAATAACAGGTATCTGCTAGTGTTTATAGATACTTTCTCAAAATGGAGAGAAACATTCCCTACCTGGAAGGAGACTGCAGCCACTATAACCAAGAAGTTGCTGGAGGAAATTTTTCCCAGGTATAAAATGCCAAAATATCTGGGGACAGACAATGGGCCTACATTCGTCTCTCAGGTAAGTCAGAAAGTGGCCACATTATTGGGGATAAATTAAAAATTACACTGTGCATATAGACCCCAAAGTTCAGGTCAGGTAAAAAGAATAAATAGAACAATTAAAGAGGCTTTAACTAAATTAACGCTGGAGACTGGCACTAGAGACTGGGTCCAATTACTACCCCTGGACTTATATCGGGCCCAAAACACCCCCGGACCTCACGGTCTAACTCCCTTCAAAATCCTATATGGGTGCCCACCTCCCACTATAACCTTTTTTAACTCTCATATTTCATCCCATGCCCCTACCCCTTCCCTACAGGCTCATTTAAGAGCCTTACAACTGGTGCAGCAGGAGATCTGGAAGCCTCTTGCGGCAGTCTATAAGGACACTGGGGAACTCTCTCACCCACATCCCTTCCAGATTGGTGACTATGTGCTGGTTCGTCGTCATAAGATTGGGAGCCTAGAACCTTGCTGGAAGGGGACCTACCTGATACTCCTGACCACCCCAACGGCTGTCAAAGTAGATGGCATCGCATCGTGGACCCATGCGTCTCATATCAAGCCGGAGCCTCCATCGAGACCAAAATGAAAATTGGAAAAGACTAACAACCCCTTCAAGCTGCGTGTTCGTCACCTGGATCCACGCTTCACACGTGAAATCGGCACCCATCGGAGGCAACCATATCCCAACCACAATGGCACCTTCGGCACTCTGCAAATCCCCTCAAGATATGACTCATTTATCCTAATAATATGCCTATATTATCTGCTGACTGTCACTTCTATAGAATCTTTAGGTCGACTTCTCATTCGCCTGCTTTTATTAAACATCGGACCATATATTATAAATAGGCTTATTTCCTTTATTAGAGAAAAAAATTTCAGTAGTGCAAACCTTTGTGCTCACTCAGGGCTATCAGCAACTCAGAACCTCAGAGGCAATATCTGAAGATTCAAATAGGCCCATAAGACAAGGGGGGAATGAAGAATCCATTTTATAAAGCAGACTCCATTTTGTAAAGCAGACTCCAATTTAGACTTACTTCCCCCTCCCTAAAGAATGTCTGGTCACAAAGACCAGGAAATAAAAAAAAAGACACCATATAAGGAAGCATATGGCTGTCCTGGAATGTGGGCTGGCCCTGGGATGTGGCTCCAAGGAAATAACCAATCAAGAGGTATACAGATACAGGAAAGGAGCCAATAAAAATACCACATACCCTATGACCTGAGCTGTATTATAATTAGATAGCTTCTGTCTATAAATACCGTGCTCATTTGTTCTTCGGGGCTCCATCTTGCCTGGACATTCATCTGCCTGCTTGTGGAGCCTGACTGCACAGCCGAAGAATAAAATCCTCTTGCTTTTGCATCTGCTGGTGTGGTTATTGGAGTTTTGGGGTATGCTCTCCTGAGAGAGGCCTTGGGGGTCTTTCAATTGGAGGTAGCATCTCACTCTATTCCAGGTGGACGTGGAACTCAACTTTGTAGTCTCAGGGTGGACTCAAATTCATAGTGATCCCCCTATCTCTGTCTCCCAAGTACTGGGATTAAAGGTTTGAGCCACCTCGACCAGCACATTATATTTTCTCTCATGTATTTAGTTTTGTAATACAGACCAATCAATAGTTGTTGTAGCTGCATGTAATTGTCTAGTGTTCTGATAGAGACTATATCTGTAGTATCAGAGAAATCTCCTTCAAAGAAAGTGGGTTTCCTTTCCTTTTTTATGGCTTTTGGTGGTTTGAATGTAAAATATCCTCCATAGCCTTTGTGTTTGAAAAATTAATTCTTAGCACCACTGTTCCTTGTTTGTAACAGTTATGTAACATTTAGGAGGTAGAGCCTTACTAGAGGAATTGTGTCACTGGAGGTATGCCTTGATCTATTGCTGTCTAACCCTGTTAGTAGTCCTAACCTCTCTACTTCCTCTCAGCTGCTGTGACACCTGCTTTCTGCCCTTTCACCACTGCCATAATGGACACTTTCCTTCAAAACTGTAAGCAGAAATAAACTATTTTCTTCTACACGCTGCTTTTGCATGAATATTTTGTCTCATCAATAAGAAAGTATTTTAGGTCTAAAAGACTCACTTGTACAAAAGTGAAATATGGGTCCCACAGTTTAAAACTCAAGTATGGTAATGCTTCATAGTAATTGAAGGGAAAAGATTGGATGTAAAAGAATTAAATAGCAAGGTTATTTGGAGCAATTTATACTCACATTTCCAACTAGAAGAATGAAGCTAAGCTATTCTCTAGGGTTCCCAAAAGGCAGTCCTAAATGTCAGCAGTGCTAAGGTATTGAGGCTAGTGTAGTGGCTCTGAGTAGTGTAGTGCTCTGAGGAATTTTATTGGCAGTGTACCTCTCACCTCTAGATTTCAGCTTTTCAAATTAGACTGAAAAGTGAGTAAGTAGTACTGTACACCATGTCTGCAGTCTATTAAAATGTAAAATGTCATCTCATTCTGGTCCAAACAAACATGGGTGGAAAAATACCAGAACAATATAAAGTTCACTGTGTTATATCATTTTCCCCCACTTTTCCTTATGCCTAGCTCTTTTGCAATATTTAATTGGTAGATAGTAAAAGAAATTTCTTTTGATTGAGTAAGGCCAAGGTTCAAATACTCAGTCTGGAACCCAATGACCATGTAATTTTGGCCATGCTGTCAACTTCAGTCCCCTCCTTAATAAAGTATGGTAATAAATCATTGGATTGCTATATTAATAAAATCATTTGTATAAGGTGTAAAAGTATGGCATATGGTAAACACAGACCATAATTATTATATTATTAAAATCCAGATGTCTGTTAGAGCCTTTTGTTCCTTGGGAGATTTAGGCAAACTTTGTTCAAATCCCTAATTTTTTTGGTACTTCACAATGAACATTTTCAATTCCTTTCTTCTTGGTTTCTTCTCTGTATTTGGTTCTAAATATTCCTTTCTTCTTGGTTTATTCTCTGTATTTGGTTCTAAATCTATTCAAATATTCAGTTCTACCTATTCTAACCTACATGCAAATGTCAGCCTTTTCACTACTGTACAGAGAAAACATTAAATGACGTAAGTTTGAATTTATGAGACTTTTCTGGCTATTTGTGAGCTTGCTGAGAAGTGGAGATACATCTGTCATTCATTTTCACATTATATAAACTGCTACTGCTATGGTAGTATAAGGCAGAAGTTCAATTATCCAAGAACATCATGGAACAAAGTAAAGAGGAGTAACTGATCCTCATTGATAAGGACCATGAAATACGGGTCATCACAGGCCTGGAGGTAATATGAGACCATAAACCTGCATTGTTTTGGTTTCAAATTGGCCACTTTGCTATTTTTTCTTTGGAATCCATTTTTTGGGGGGGATTCAATTTCTTTTTTAAAAAAATATTACATACATCGTATGATCAAGTCTTATGATGACACCCCTAATTCCTTCCTCCTCCCTGTCCCTAACCAGATGAGGGCCCTTCTAAGTGTATTGCTGAATAGTCCATGGGATGGGGGTTATGAAATCTACAAACATTAGCCAGTTGTTTTTGTTGTTCTTCTTCTTAAGGGGGACACGGCTCTGGATATTTTCACCCATCATGGCTTTTACTATCTTTCCACCCTCTCTTCCTCAAAGTTCCCTGAGTCATGGTGGGTGAGACTTAAGTCTGCTTTACTGTTGAGATGTTAAAAATTTCTGAATTAATGCTTTGGACTATGCCGGGTATCCTATGATGTCTATCTCCATTACACTTTCATAGGTTATCTGACTTGCTATGGATGTAGCTCTCTTGCTCAATTTACCACTTCCTCACAGGTTTTGTTTGGGATCTAGATGAAGAGTTAGGAATGGTTCATCTCCTGCCTGGGTGTCAGCCATCATCACAGGTTCTGATGGTGGAATTGGGTGGGTTCTTGCTGCCTTCTGAAAAATACAGAGTCACCAAAAGAAGGTGAGATCAGTATAGATTAAATGAGACAATCATTATTAATTTGTTGAGATTCTAATGGGATTAGCCTGTCTGTAGACCCCTAGGTAGTGTGGGTTTCCTTTTGGAGTCTGGGTTCTGGGTCTCCATAAAAATTTGCCTTGGATCCCAGTTGTAGCTAATGGTTCCTTGCCACTGACCAGATCTCTTACTCACCTATGTTAGGCGCCACTACTGCAAAAATGAGCACTTCTTGGCTTGCTGGTCTCTGCCATATAGCAATATCCTCTGCAATCTCATATCATCATCGATGTCCCCTGCTTTCTTAGAATATTTTTGGCCATTTTCCCCTGGCAGCTCATACAATACCTTCCAGCACTACACAGGCTATAATCTGGTTTCCTTTCTGGATCCAGCAGGGTCTCTGTACTGAGTGACAGCAATCTGTGATATCTTCGGCAATAGGGTCTTATCTGTTTCCTAGGACAGGTATTCAAGAACATTGACAAAAGCCTGTCTTATTTTGGGGACCTCATAGGTCACTTCAATCAACAACTCAGTATGGGAAGTAACCAATTACTGGGACATGGAGTTATATGCAAGAGTCAATTGTCTTGAGGTTAGATTTTCTCTCACCCTCTTCAGGGCCCTTCTTACAATGCCCCCTATTTCCTTAAGAGCTTGCTGTAGGAAAGTAGGGATTTTATGGTATCAATTCATTATTGTTTTAGATTAGTATATATCTCCCTCACCCTCCATCCCCCCAAGCTCTCAATTCATTCCATCCTCTTTGTCAGCCTCTCAATTCACCTGTCAGATTTGCTTATTATTCAAGCTTAACCTGGTTAAGAACCACAGATGAGGGAAAACATGTGGTGTTTGTCTCTGTTCTTGTGTGTGTTCGCTAAGTATGATCTGTTACAAGTTTATCCACTTTTATTTAAAATTCATTATGTCTTTTTTTTTCTTTCAGCTGAGTAGAATTCCATGGTTAATATGTATCACAACTTTGATATCAATTCATCCAGTGATGGGCATTTGGTTGATTCCGATTCGTAGCTATTATGAATTGAGTCATTATAAACATGGTTAAAAGATATCTCTGTGCTGAAACCAGGATCTTTTTCATGACCTTCCACACTGTTCTCGATGGTGGTTGACAAGTTTGGAATCCTACCACAATTCACCAGTATCTATTGTTGGTGGATTATTTAATGATAGCATTCTGACTGAAGTAATGTGGAATCTCTTTGTTGTCTTGATTTGCATTTTTCTTATGATTAAGGGTGATGAACATTTTCTTAAATGAGAATTGGCCATTTGTCTTTCTTCCTCTGTGAATTTTCTGTTGAGTTCAGTCTCCCATTTTTTTGAGAGGGCTCTTTGGATTTTTTATTACTTAATTTTTTGAGTTCTTTTTAAATTCTAGATATTAGACCTCTGCCCATGGTATGGCTGGCAAAGATTTTCTTCCAGTCTTATGGTGGTCTATTGACACTGAGTATGGGATGCTTGTACTGAAGCTTTTTAGCTTGATGAGATTCCATTGGTTATGTGATTGTTATAATTCCTGGGCTACTGAGGATATATTCAGGAAGTTTTTCCCCACTCCTATCTTGTGGAGAGTTCCCCCTATTTTTTCTTCCCAGGTTTTCAAAGTTTCAGGTCTTTGATCCATTTGGAGTTGATTTGTTTTGCATGGTGAGAGGAGTGAGTGCATCTAGTTTCATTTTTTACACGTGCTTATCCAATTTGTCCAGCACCAGTTTTGGAAGATGCTATCTTTTTTCCAGTGAACACTGTCGGCACATTTGTCAAAGACTTTTATGTTAGTACCATGCTGCTTTGTTTCTATGGTTTTGTAGTATATCTTCAGATCGGGTATGATGATATCTCCTGAGGAGCTTCTTTTACTACAGAAAGTTTGGATTTCTTTTTTGATTTCTTGAATGATCCATTTGTTATTTATTTGCATATCATTTAGTTGCCAATAGTTGGTGTATTTTCTATTATTTCTCCCATTGTTAAGTCCTAGCTTTAATGCCAAAATGATACAGGGACTATATCAATCATCTGAAATTTATTGAAATATGTTTTATTTCCTAATATGTGATTTATTTTGGAGAAGGTTCCATGGGCTGCTGAGAAGAATCTATATTCTGTAGTTTAAGGATGGAATGTTCTGTAGAAATCTGTTAGGTCTCTTTGATCTATGGTGCTGTTAAGATCTGCTGATCTCTGTAGAGATAATCTGTCTAGAGATGATAGTGGTTGGTGTATAAAAGTCTCCTACTATGTCAGAATTGGAGTTTATTTTTGTTTTATTTTTTTTTAATGCATAACATACATTTTATTATTTTTTCTGAAATGTGTTTGGAGAATACATATTTATGATAGTGATATACTCTTGCTGGACTGTTCCCTTGATGAGTAAGAAGTGTCTTGCATTGTCCTTTTTTAATGATTTTTGGTTTGAAGTTTTTTGTGAGATATTTATGTGGCCACACCCACTTTTTATTTGTTTGTTTGAAAGATCATTTTCTATCCTTTTACCCTGAAGATGTTTCTGTCTTTAGAGGTGAAGTGCATTTCTTGAAGGCAACAGATGGAAGGGTCCATTTTTTCTGATCCACCTTCTTAACCTGTGTCTTTTTATGGGAGAATTAAGTCTGTTAATATTCAAAGTTATAACTGTGAGGTTTGTTTTAAGCCCTGACATGTTGGAGAGTTTATGGGGATTTATGCCTTGTATGTTATTATGAGCACACTAATTTTAGTTATTGTGCTTAAACTCTATTGGGCTCTTGAGGTTAGTTGTTTGATTCTTCTGTGTGGAATATCTCCTGCAATATCCTCTATAAGTTCAAATTTGTGTACATATAATCATAGAGTTGGCTTTTTTTTTTTTGATTTTTCAAGGTAAGGTCTCACTCTAGCCCAGGCTGACATGGAATTCACATGGAATTCACTATATAGTCTCAGGGTGGCCTTGAACACATGGTGATCCTCCTACCTCTGCCTTCTGAGTGCTGGGATTAAAGGTGTGTGCTACCACGCCTGGCTAGAGTTGATTTTATCATGGAACATTTTCCTTTCTTCACCTATTGTGAGGGATACGTTTGCCAGGTATAGTAGTTTTGGTTGGAAGACATAATTTTTTTTAGGTCTTGAAGGTTATTTTACTCTCATTTTCAGATTGTAAATTTGTTGTCTCCCCTACATTTTCAGTGGCAACTTCCATTGTGGCACTAGGCGACCTTGGTGTGTGACTCTCAGCTTGATGTGTTATATTTCTTTTTTCCCAATTTTCATATTAAGGGAGACAAAAGAGGCTCTTGTAGAATATTAATTGAGTGTTCTGTTTTGGGTTCCAGTTGTGTTGGAATAGCATTGTAACCACAGATGTGTGAGTCGCAGAGGTTACAGGTGCACCAGCAGTTCTGGGTTGGTGGCTGGTATGTAAGATACTTTGGATCTTCTCTGGCTATATTCACCACTGTGTCTTTCCACTGGGGTCAGTGGGATCCAGAGACATCCTTCTTGCTCCTCTTCCCTCACCATATCCCAGCTGGGTGGGCTGTAGACATCACCCTGATACCTACCCTGCAGGTACCTACCAGAGAACTTTTGATCCCCAGTTAGGGTAGAAACTAGGTACCTTGGGGATGCCAGATAATGGGTGCAGTGTGAGTGGGGAGGTTTGTAGGTATATAAAAGTCATATTTCTTCAGTAGTTGATCTGTTTTTGGTTTCAGCTTGGTTGGCATAGGATATCATATGTGTGTCATTTGTGGAGGTTACAAGTGTATCTGCTACTCTGGATTGGTGGCTGATACTTAAGATGTGTTTGGTTTGTGATAACTCAGAATGGATATACAGGCTGCAAACAGTTCACACCCCTCTACAATCCAGAGTGCAGTCCCCTAATACACTGGTACCCTCAATTACTGGACTGACACTTACTGTGTCCTTCACCACCTTGTGTGCACTCCAGGCCCAAACCTACTGGACCCCTCACCAGTCTGGGTTTCCCAGGTCTCACCTTCACTGGTGTCCCAAGAACACAGACCCCAGACAGTCCCCATGCTTCACTAGTCTGAAATACACAGGCCCAAGTACAATGGTACCCCAAGTGATTAGGTCCTAGGCTTTCAGGTCCCCTCACCAGGCTAGGGTACACAGGTGATGGTCAAACAAGCACCCCTAGAGCTCTGGTTCCAAACATGCCTAGCTTCTCTCTAGTCTTGGTAGCACAGACCCTGAACCCATCTTACCCCTTGCCTAGCTTCTCTCTAGTCTTGGTAGCACAGACCCTGAACCCATCTTACCCCTTACCGATTTTGGGTGCACAGGCCCCAAACACAATGACAACAGCCTGGGCTCAATTTCACCAAGCACCACGCCTGCCTGGAGCCCCTCACCCCCAATAACACGGATGCCACAAATGCCTCATCCCCCCAATATGCAGCACCCCTCACAAACCATTCTTAAAGGGTTTTTTTGTTTTTGTTTTTGTGTTTTTTGTCTTTGTGAAGCTCCCTTTTGCATTTGTCATCATGACTCAGGTGGCTGAGTATGTGAGTATGTAACTCTCCCCTGCCAAACCATGGACTGTGGCTGAGGCTGTTTCTCTTACAAAGCCATAGTTGGGGGCGATGTCCTGAAAGCTAGGGATGGAGTAGATTTTTCTACAATTGTGGCAGCCTTGCCTGGAGGCTGGCTTCCACAGAGGCTGAAGCTACTGCAGCTAAACCTGAAGGTGCAGCTCTAGCTGAGGCTAGAGGCAGTTCTCCAGCAGCTGGAAACAGCATGGCTGTTTGTGTGATTGATCTGGAACCTCCCTACTTTTCTACTGAGGTTGAATTTTTCTTGCACCTCTTTACTATTCAGAAGAAGGGTGTATTTCCATATTTTTATGAACACCTCCCCCCGCCTTTGGTGTGTCTAGCATGTGGACATCTTAACCTAGAACCACTGGGTTTCATGTTAATTTCTTATCTTTTTCAATATATTTGTCAAATTTTGTGTATCTTCTAAATCGCTCTTAATTGACAAAAAATAATTACGGTGCCACTGAACAGTGTTGAAAATAGAAGCTGTCTGTGGACACAAAATCAGCTTTGAAATGTCATTTGAGCAAGTTATTCCAGGGAGACATGAGGACTAGAGGTATGTGACTGCAGGTTTCCCAGAATGATGTAAGGGAAGTAAAATTTACTGTAGATAAAATTAGAAAAATTTAATAGTACTTAAGTAAGCCAGGAAAAAGAATAGAAAGGACATAAAAGTTATTAATTATTAGAGTTGAATGTTAAAACTGAAGGAAGGGAACGCTATAGTGGGCATTGGCATCATCATTCTATATTTTTATACCAGGAACATAAAGTGAACTATAGGATGCTGTGACTTTGCATAACCCAATAACACATATTTTGATAAAGCAAGACATATGAAGCAGATTCCCAAGTAAGAGAACTGCATGTTTCCTACATATTTATGCAATTCTTATTGAAGTTTTATTATAACATTTTGAATCTTTTTACCAAATCAGTATCAATTTCATTGCTGTTCTTTCTTTGGACACTTATTTTTTAATACATTTTTTCATTGACTGAAATGATGTGCTCTGCTATCAGTCATGCCTTTCTAAGAACAGGTTTTTTTTTCTTAGAAATAGGATTCCTTTTAACAGAAAAAAGTGAAATCTGATTTTCATTTTTCTCCACTTTCTGACTGCAAGAACAGATATCAGACAAAATAAATACATTAAAGTTATGTGTTGGAGTTATCAAAAGGAAAACATTTCCTTTATTAAAAAAGGGTGGATAGTTTTAATTATTCATGGATCTGATCCAAAATTCGTTTTTTTTCATTAAAAATAAATTCACCCCATCAGGTGGCAACATAGCTCAGTGGTATATCACATATTTATTTTGGTGGTTTGAATATAAAATGACCTCCCTTAGGCCCATGTGTTTGAATACTTAATTTCCAGCAGGTAGCACTATTTGGGAAAGTTGTGAAGCGTTTAGGAATTGGAGACTTGCTGGAAGAAATGTATAACTGTGGGAAGGCCTTAAATTTTTATAATTAAGCCTCATTACTATTCCTTCTCAACTTACTCCCTAATGACATAATGATGTAATAACAGCTTTATGTTCTTGCCATGTTTTCCCAACATGATGAACTCTACCTTCTGGAACTATAACGGGGTGAGCTGGGGGGTCTGAAAAACAAAGTTTTCTAAAGAACAGATAAAATATTGAAATTCAGGGCTTTCTTGCCATATATCGACTATAGTAGTGCTGAAATGCTCACTTTTTCTTGGATCGGTGTTTTCAGTAAGACTTTTTACTCTTGAAGTCACACATATAAATTGCTTTGTAGGATGCCATTTATCCCTTTATTATTTCATGCAGCTTTTTCATTGTTCCTGAGATTTTCATTATACCTACTAAGGTTGCACTGTTTAATCTTTGAATGTGTTTCCTGCTTTCTTACCATTCTTAAGACTATTTGAATAATTTGCTATAGTAGATTGCATACATGAAGGAAAATGGTATGGGTTATGTCCATTAATGATGTCTGAATGCAAAGAGTCAAAAGAAGCTTAGGCATGAAGTTAGTGAAGTGTTGGTACTGCTAAATGAGACAAGGAGCACTAAGGGTTAAGGGTGTTTGAGAACAAGTCTGAAACCCCGGCAAACCCAGTAGGCGTTTCCCCATCTCCACCCTTGGAAAACTCCCTCCCAAAGCAAGCCACATGAATCCAGGTTCGCACCCCAGCTGTGCCTGGAAGGTGGCAGTTCCTCTGCTGCCACCATCTGATATATGTCCAAGCTCACATCTACATGCAAAGCAGGTATTCACAGGTCGCTGATTACTGCCAATCTCCGTTGCCCATTTCTTCCCCTCCCTGCTCCTCTACCTCTATTTAACCAACGGGGCTCCTACAATAAAGGGGAATATATTTCTATCTTTTTCCTGGGTCACTGCCCATTATTCTCTCTGAAGAGATGAACTGAACACACAGTAAGCCATACTTCCAAGAGCTGTAACACTTCTGCCAGTTCTCAGGCCCACGGGCATGCCTCCATGGCTGTCTGGGTCCTCCGCCCCTGCAGCCGGGTCTGCCATCGCCCGCTGCCACTTGAAGCATGCCTGCTCCCTCCCTGCTTGGGTCCACTGCCTCTGTCAGCAGAATGCCGCAGCTACTTCCAGAGCTGTAACCCGGGGAGGACCTCCCCTGGTGCCTCCTGAGGGCGCCAGCCAGCCGATGCCAGCTGGCTGGACAAGTTCCCCATGACCCAGCCACCAGCTGGGACCCAAAGAAACAGCGCAAGACAAATGGAGAGACTAGCAGCTCAGCCCGGCCCCGCCTCCCCGGGTGCACTCCTGCCCCACCCTGCCTGCATGGCCCGGGAAAACCCCTCAGAGACTTCAGGACCAGCTCTTTCTTCTTTTATTAAAACAATAGTGAAGATTGACTTAGAGTTCACTGTACAATGTACAATGCTTTATATGTATGAAAAATGCAGAAGGGTATTGGATAAAAAATGTAAGATCTGTTTGGAAACAAACAAGATATAGCATAATAAAGAATTACATGTTGGAAATTATTTCACCTCTTTGAAAGTTCAGGAGTCAAAGGACAAGTTAAATATTCTGTTCCAAGGTCACTATAATAATTTTTGTGTTGGGTAATCTTCCTCCAGTCAGTTGTTATGGTGTCTTCCTCTAAACATAGCTCATGGTTATCTGTTCATTTTCATGAAATAGCAAGTTCTGTGTTCACTTTAGATATCAAATACAATTGCTTTAGCTATTTGAATATGTAGCTTAGTGGGCTTGGAGGTAGTACTCATCCATACATCACGAGTTTAACAAGCTGGAGGTCCTAGTTTCCATCCCTAACACTTCAAAACAACAGTCTGGTTGATAGCAAGCATAGCATAAACACAATTCAGATAACTGGTCCAATGTCTATAAGATATTTAAATGTTACCACATATGTGTATTAATGACTTCAAATGTGAGAGGTGTAAGTAGGTCCTAAGCAGAATTTGATGCCCAGCATTTTACTACTGGTACTATTACAATTAATTGCAGTTTATAAGTGTTTGTCATCTGTCATTATTTTCTAAGTGTTATGTGTATGCTCTGTATTAAATGAATAAAAGCCCTCTAAGAAGTAGAGACTAGCTTTTCTTTTCAGGTAAGTGAACCGAGTTACATAAGGTTTGAATTACATAACTAGTACCACATAATTAAGAAAGCTGAAGTTTCAATCATATGTCATCTGCAATAGGTGGTACATGAAGAGTGCTTCATTATTCCCAGCTGTATTTTCACATATATTTTTTAACAAGGAGTTCTGAAACTATGCTCTATAGAAGAAAGCAGGCTTGAAAAGCCCAGCTAATTGCCTTTAGTTTTACTCCTGTCAGTAAACTTCAGTTCAGGACTGACCTCTAGTCACCCTTTTTCTTCTCCTGGCATCCCTGTACCTTGAGACTTAATTTTTAAAACCAAGCAGTATTTACTAGAAATGCATGTACCAGGTTAACTTGGCATAAAATATGATCTGAATACAAATGCAAGCAAAAGGTTTGTAAGGGTACCAACCTAAACAGGGGGTGACTGAGTGCATTTTAAGTGGAAGACAATAAATGGCAGAATAATTGTGGTTCTCAGTTCAGATTTGTCTGAAATGGGACCCTCCTATTGCCGAAATCCCGGAAACAGACATATTTCCCAATGCTTCCTCATAAGCCCAATTGGCCCTCTTGCTTATTGACGAATATAAGGGAAATAACACAAGGAGAATTATATATTCTTTATGATACTGAGATCCAAGATTTTTTGGGTAAACTGAGTAAAAAAACACAAGGACCAGGTTGTTCAATGGTTAGAGACACTTTTCAATGGTTATACTCATTTAGCATCCTTAGAAAGGAAAGAATCTACATCTAAACTCTGGTAAATATACTAAGTGCTTGGATTTTTGCAAAAGGACTAGTCATAACAAGTTTTGGAGGAATGACCACCCCAAGTCAGCTATAAGTACTAAATGATTCTCTAGCCTAAGTTTTTATAAATAGAGTGCAACTGTTCTTTTGTTTTGTGAGACCATATAAACTGGCCAAGGCTACCACTGGACTTGATCACTCCAGTTATAGCTTTTGACTCAGTGACTAGTCCTAGCTAAAGTAATCAACCCATGAGTTAAGGAAAAAAATATTTAAAGTAGTTCCATCATCAGGCTTGCTATGAATTTCGAGCTGTTCGTAAGAAATTCAGATGATTGAGTTATTAAAAACACTTGATATCAACTTTTATTCTCCCTTCTGTGGTTACTTCCCTTTTCATGTCTCAACAGTAATTCTATATAATGGGGATAAGAGGAAATTGTAAATGCTAGATATATTATGAGGTGCTAATGAGAAGAAATTTTAATGGAACTTATTGAAGGAATATATAGAATGATATTTTTAAAAGATACAAAGTAAGAATAATTTTAAAGAAGAATTTCTGTCAGTAAGAGAAGGTAATGCAAGAAAGCATACTAACTTACAAAAATTGGTGGCTGAACTAACCAAGAACTTAAACAGCTGCTCTAAAGTCCAACTGATATTATTACAAAAAAGGGAACAAAAAGAAATAAAATTAAAAATTAAGACCAGGGAGATAAAACGAAAGGACAAACAGCATCCATATAACAGGTTGCTTAAGGAAGGCCCCTTTCAGGAGGAAAAGGGACATCACCAAGGATTGCTTCCTTGGAATACAGAGGGGGACACGTTGCAGAAACTGTCCCAAAAGAAAATGTTGCCAGGCCCTTCCAAGAACTTATTCTAGATGCTAAGGTTTAACTATTATGGTTAAGGTTATTCACCAACAGCTCACAAATACTAATTGTTCATGGGTTAAGAAATGTACAAAAAGAATTCTTATGGTGCTCACCCAAGCTAACTGTATTTCTTTGTCAATATATAAATTATTGGACAAAATTAAGTTTTTAAGGTAAAAAGGTTACTTGTTGGTATTGATTTTCTAAAATAAGGCTCTCACATCTAGGAACATTGTGAATTTTAAGAGATGGTTTCTATTTGTTTGTGCTGGTGCTCCCAAATGGTCATCATGGGACTTATATAACTTTAAAGTTTGATTTCAGCCATTGTGTCCTCCTATTGGGTAAATAGGTTAAAGGAACTTAAGTTATGCTTTTATAAAATTCCTGTCATGGATAAAACATGAAAATTTTCTTATGTTTATAAGAATCTCTACTATATATCAGGTTAATGCCTAATGTTAAGCTAACAACATTGTTTGTCACATGTTTTCTTTTTCAAAACCAGGTTGATATTGGAACTCAGCTGTTCTAATTCAACAATGTCCAGACTCTGCCTTGTTGTGAATAATCACAGGGTCTCTATCTAGAATACTGTTTCAACAATTGTCTTGTTTTGTGTACTTGAACTAGCTCTTTGAGACATGTTCCCTGAACCAGGATACAAGTTTAGACATCTGAGGACAATTTGAGTATCCAAACCCTCCTGGATAATTGGTATGTTTTCAGCCATAGATGCTGTCTTGCTGGATGGTTCTTAAACTTCCAGGTTAGATCTCTATATTTAAATGTTTTGTCTGAGCCACAATTTATGATTCTTAGTTCAATTTTCATAGCTTCTTCGAAATGGAAAAAATATTTTAAAAAGTTTTTCTCCCTTCTCTAAAGGGGCTGAAAAAAAAAGACAGCCTAAAAGCAACCAAACTGATTTGAGCACCCTCTGGGGGATGCCTTCCCTCCAGAGGCTGGCAGCTGGGTGGAGCTGAGTGACTTAACCCCCCTCAGGCAGTTCTTTGGCCTTAATGGCTGAGAACAAAATATTTGCCATGGAGCCAAGGGTGCTAACTGTTTTTTTATTTCAAAAGGGTCAGAAACTATCTTTGCTTTTTTATTGGAATGATTCTAAAATACAGGCTAATAAAATAATTTTCTCTTCCAACCTAACAGCAAAAGGTATGTCTGCATACCTCCATAAGTTATGGCTGAGGCCGGTCAGGCCTCAGCGGGGATGGAACCAAAGATAATGGCCTTCTCTGCCCTGCAGAAATGCTTAAATAAATGGGAACTTTTAAGTTACTTATAAATATATATAAATACAAAAATGGCTTAAGGATAAATTGAAATTAATATAATTTCTCATTAATTGTAAAGCCTTTCTATGGAACCATTTGTTCAGAGTGAATTAAGCCTTGTAATATGTGGTATTTTCACAGAGCTGAGACAGGAGGATGACAAAATGCTTAATTGACTGACAAAATTTCCGCCTTCTGGATTGTTTGAAGGTACTTTCTTGATTCTACCATGTTTGGATTTTGACTATGATGCAGATTTCTGTCTCCTCAGGTTGCCTCGATAAGTTTTGAAAATTCTACCAATGGGTAAATTGTTCTATATATTCAAAAGTTTCAAGGTAACATTCTAAAATATAGTAAATGTAAATGTAGCTAGTCTCAGAGATCATTGTGTTTTGCCTGTACTGTTTCAAAGTGTGCAGCATAAAATTATTAGCAGGGAATACCTTATATCCATAGATTGTGAACTTTATAAATATGTGCTCATAAATATTATGTGGTTTGTCAGTTTCTTATGTTCATAGAGGTGTTAAATGCCTAGTTCTTTTAATATCGGAATATATAAAAGGTTGAGTCAGATTGGTATGATTTCTCTAAATTCTATAAAGAATAAAACACTAAGTGTCTAGGCAATATGTGTTGGATATGTCGATATCTATCCTACAGGGTTAATACGGGTTCCTCTCTGAGTGTGTTAACCACCCATATAAAAGCCAAATCCAACTGGCATCATGGAACAAAATGGGCTAATATTTTGGCCTTTGTTCCCAGGTCACAAAGGTCACGGGAGATGAAAGGGGCATACTAGAGTGTTTTTGCACTGCATTTCTGGATGTTACCTCTCCTTCTGAACAAGCAGGATATGGAAGCCCGGAAACAAATCAGTGTACCGAACATACTGGAGAGTCTATTAGGGACAAATTATCCCCCCCCCAGCCTCCCAGCAAGGGAGAAAACCAAGGTCAGCATGGCCTGGACTCTGCCTCACTGAATGCTGAGGAAGCCATAGCGCTTCTCCCAGACCCCAATTCCTCCTTGGAGGGCCATTGTGACACCCAAAAGGACATACTTGTTAAATCTTGGTTTGTACCAGGTCTTAAACACTCAGAGAGAAATTTGTAACCAAGAATATATATATAATAATAAGTCTAATCCTATGACTAAATGTCATAAGCCTCCAATCATCAAAATGGTTTCTAACAGGATGGGATCTAAAATAATTATGTGCTAGACAGCTCCCACGGACACTAAAGGAGTTTTGCAACACCAATCTCTGTCCCTGGCTTGCCCCAGGAAAGATTGGAAAATATATTTTAAAATTTCCTTAAATATAGGGAAGATAAGATAAACACCTTAGCATGCTCAACTTGGTTACATATTTGGATGCAGGCGGACTGTTGTCTGGCATGTTTGTTCCTTCCATTGGAGAGGATACTGCTAGGAGAATCTGCTGAATTCTGAATTCAAATAGTGAAAAAAATCACGGGGCTCTGAATGCCCTCATACCAACTCTAGGTGACGCTTGTGCTTATGTTGTTGTTAGGGTTAAACACTATATATTTCTCTTCTTGATAACTCTGTTGATATGTGTCATATGCTTTGCAAGCCATGCAGGAACTGTCTCAGACCATGTCAGATGCTGCGATGTCATTTGATGGGCAGTTCTGGGGATGGATCTCGAGTTTCCACGGTGGACAGCAACCTGGTACTGAATCACTCTCCACTGGACACCCTATGTGGAACACTCCCCACTTCTGGGGGAAGCTACCCCACCTCCTGCCTCACAATGTGAGACAGGACAAAATCTTGGCAATGTGATATATGGCTAAGGGGTCTCTCTCTCTCTCTCTCTCTCTCTCTCTCTCTCTCTCTCTCTCTCTCTCTCTCTCTCTCTGGCCTTAGTTAGGGACCCTTCCCTCTCTGAGGGATACCCCCAGCTGCAATAACTTCATGTCCTATTCAGCAGGAAATAGATGAGAGAGAGACTTCTTTGTCCCCATTCCCAATAGCAGTTGGGGTGTCCTCAAGAGAATGGGCACATATGAAAGTCTAAGAGTAAGACCCCACACAAGAATGCCAAGCTCCTCTTTTGACCCCTCCACAGTCAGAGTTTGCCATATGCCACTATTAAGTTTGCCTTGCTTCTTAGTAGGCCCCCTAATCATTCTATTGCTAATTCTGATGGTCTCTAGGATTAGAAACGGCCCATAGAAAAAGGGGGGATGTTAAAGTAAAATTAAAATTAGAATAAAAGTAAAAAATCTCAAGACAAGAGGGAGCTTATTATTAGTAAAAGAAAATAAAAAGTATCTACCCCAGAATGCTATGTTGGTATGCGCCTCCCCCACCTCACCCTGCTCCTATAACCTTGCCTTTGTTTCCCTGTAATCTTGCATCTGTGGTTAAACACAGTAAATACTGAGAATGGCCTGGCCGGTAAATATTGAGAATGGCCTGGCCGATGGGTTCTATACATATAGAAGGAATGTGCAGATGCTCTGGTTAATGAAAAAAACCTGTAAAATTACCCAAATTATAGTGTACATTTTTAGAACTATATAAGCTCTGCTCAAACTTGGCTCTGGGCTCATTTCCTCTGTCTTGCTATGGATACGCATTGAGCCCTGGGCATGCCTGGTTACTTTTAATAAAACCCTTTGCGTGTTGCATAGGAGATTTGGTTAGAGTCTTCTTTGGAGTCGTGGGTCCAGGGTCCTACCAATTTAAAATTCCAGACTAATTCATTTTTCATTTTTTTCAAATAGTATTTATTGCATATACACAAAGTATCAGAAGCTACTCTGATCACAGCTGATAGACCAATAAAGTTGAACAAAAACTAGCTTCCAAGTATTAACATTGAAGAGAGATGAGATAGATGACAAAGTAATGTTTTAGATGATGTGAAATTATTTAGAGGAAAATAAAGTAGGGAAGAGTGATAGATATGGAATTATGTGTATAGTGCTTGGTGTAGGTGTCAATTCAGAAGTAGTATTTATGAAATATTCCTAAAGGACATAAACTTAATGTGTGTGTTTCTTTCTGTATCTGCATAAAGATCTGGCAGAAGAAACAAAGAGTCAATCAAAAGTTCAGGTTCAATATGATAATGAACCAGCAGAGGCTATAGGCCAGACGCAGACTGAGTGATGAAAGGTCAAAGTGACAAAGCTCAAAGCCACTGGAGAATTCTGACAAAAGGAGTGACTCATCCAACTCACAGAATCCTTATAGTTGCAGAGTTAAAAATAGATTGAATGGAGCAAGAGGAAAGCAAGAGGACAAAAAAATTCATTGCCATTTGTTTGTGGTCTAGATATGATTCAGTTTCTTTAGCTTCTTGCAGAAACATTGTCCAAGCATGAAATTAATATATATACATATATATATATATTACATATTCATTATATATATTTTACAAACTCATTACTTATTCTGGTATCCTAATCATAATTATTGTGCTATTTTTAAAATATTGGTCAAGCATTACTGATATATGTTAATTTACTCTGTATGGACACATTTTTGAAACTTCTTATTTATTTTGACAATAAACTACTTTGTATAGTTTGAGATTATATTGTTAGACACATGTGAGTTAAGAATAGTAATTATCCTCTGACAATTTACTTCTTTTTTTGTTTTGATACAGGTTACCAATAATTAGTAATTGTAGGCAACATGGAGAGTGAGAGAGAGAGAATTTTGGAATCCCACTCCTCCTCCTCTGAGTTCATGTCCTCTAATGCCAAAGAATTGTGCACAGGGACAGAATTAAATTTTAATTACACATTTATTGTAATTTAGTAAATTAGGAAAAGGGGAGTTGGATGGGGAAATTTCCCAGTCACCATGTGGGAAGTTAGAGTTCTCCAGCCACCAGTGTGGGTGTGACAGTCAGGTGTGTATAGGGACCGCTCCTCCCATTCCAGCCCCTCCCCTTGAATGGGAGGTGTCTAGTTAGAGCTACAACCTAGGTGCTAAAACTGATTGGTCAGATATGAACCAATCAGCTGTCCCTCTAACTCACCTGGGGAGGACTCAAAACTAGCTTCCCTAGAGGAAGTAGGCCTTCTTCTCCCCACACATGGCAATGGAGTAGGACGACTGCTGACCCAGGCCTCAGGGAGGTAAGGCCTGTACCCCTACCCCAGTTGATGGCTGGGGTAGGGGGGCAGGCTCCAGACATTTCTCTCATGAACCTCTCTTTCTCATAAAGGGAGCTTTCTGTTATCTTTTCTTGGGCTGTTTATCTAACTAAATAATAAAAGCTCTGTGAACTCTGACACGTGTTTTCCCCACACTGGTGGCAGGAAAACTATGACTTCCCACATCCACTTTCCCCATCCAACTCCCCTTTTCCTAATTTACTAAATTAGAATAAATGTGTAATTAAAATTTAATTCTGTCCCTGTGTACAATTCTTTGGCATTAGAGGACAAGAACTTGGAGTATGAGGAGGGGGAAGGGAGGATTCCAAATCTCTCTCTCTTTCTCCCCGCGTTGCTTACTGTTAATTAGCAGCAACCCGTATCATGGGGAGAACATGTGTCAGAGAGTTAACAAAACTTATATTATTTAGCTAAATAAATAGCCCAAGAAAAGAAGGCTCCCTTTATGAGAAAGAGAGATTCATGAGAGAAAATGTCTGGAGCCTGCCCCCCAACCCCAGCCATTAGCTGGGGTGGTGGGGCTGTCCTTACCTTTATAAGGCCTGGAAATTCAGCAGTCTTTCTACTCTTTTGCCATGTGGGGGAAGACAGCTGACTTCCTCTAGGGAAGCTGGTTTTAAGTCCTCCCCAGGTAAGTCAGAGAGAGAGCTGATTGGTTCATATCTGACCAATCAATTTTAGCACCTAAGTTGTAGCTCTAACTAGACACCTCCCACTCAGGGGGAGGGGTGGAAAGGGAGGGATGATTCCTGAAGACACCTGACGGTCACAATCCCCCTTCTGAAGAAATAACCCTAACGGTGGGGTGTCAATTTGGGGGAAAAAAAGCATCTGAAAGTACATACATGTTTTAAAAAAATAAAGGCACCAGAAGAAGTACATGTATGTTTAAGAAACAAGAATTAACAATACCATGTTTGACCCTATTAAGAAGCAAGGCAAGCTTAATAGAGGCAAGCTCTGACTGGGGAGGAGTTACAAAGGAGTTTGGCAACCTTGTTTGGGATCTCACTTCTAAACTCTCACAGTTTTATTTATTTTTGCAAGGCTTTACCCATGCTAGACAAGTGTTCTTCTTCTCAGCTACATCCCTAACCCCAAATTAACAGTTTTCACCACTATGCAGGTCTCTCATATATATGAATAATGTGTCCTTTCACATTTTTGCCTATCTCTCAGAGACACTTTTTGGAAAGTTTTCATTGATTTTTCATTTTTCTCATCAAATGTCTAATCTACAATTTAAACTATCATTAAAGTTATTTTTATTTTAAATTATTTAATTATAATTTTCATTTCTGCAAGTACTTTTGACTTTATTTTGATACAGATTATTGAAAAATTAATATTTGTGAGTGACATGGAAAGATTTTTTGAATCACTCCCCCCTTTTCTGAGTTCGTGTCTTCTGATGTAAAATGAATTATAAAAAGGGACAAAATAAATCTTAATTACACACATTTATTCTGAATACTTAATTGGGGAAAGAAAAAGTGGGATGGAAAGTCAAAACCAAATCACCATGTGGTTCGTGAGGTCATAAAGAATTCAAAAAGTGCATAAATCACCCAGAAAAGTGAATAAACCAAGTAGCACACATTAAAGATAATTTCCTTCCTCTTCCACCCTCCCCCTGATCTAAGATGGGGGGGGAGAAGTTATAACTCACTGGTCCCAAGCACTTCCCCACCAGACTTCCGAACAGCAGGAAAAGGCAAAAAGCCCCTCACAAGTTTAAGTTCAGACTTTTAAAGAATTTCTTGCTGGGGGGAATGGTCAGCTGTGACCTGGATAGCTTGATGTGAAGTCCTGTCTGAAGCCAGCCCTCTCTACCTATGGGGGGTGGGTTCTATCTCCTACTCCTTTCAATTTCAAATTGATTTTTCAAGTTTTTATTAATATTAATTCCTTGTTTCCAAACCTCTGTTTCATGATTCAAAATATATGAATACAATTTTTGTGTTTTCTGGGTTTGATGAGTCTAACACTGGAATTTTTGTGATTATATCAAGCAGAGAGAGAGATAGAGAGAAAAGATACAAAGAAAATGAATGAGCTAGGGCCTCCTGCCACAGCAAATGAACTCCAGAAGGAACAGAAGACCAGCTTATGGTTGATTTAGAAGTTAAATTCCTGCTGGAGGAGTGTTAAGGTCCCAAATAGGGAGGAGCTAGGGAGGAGCTTGGCAAAGGTGTGTGAGGTCATCCTGGGAGTTCCTAGTCCTGCCTGGAGGGTCTAGCTCCTATTCTCTGCACAGTTTAGATTGTTAACAGTGCAAATTCATTCAGGGCTAAGTTAAAAGTGATTCTCCTCAGAAGATCTATTGTATTCTTCTTGTCATTTGAGAATCAAGAAGACTTACCATAAACATTCCTCTTTAGATTTCTGGCTGTGTGAATTTTGCCTGCAAGTCTGTGTGAGACCTGCTTGGGTTTAAGAATACTCAAGTTGTTTAGTTCCACAATATTCATTGGATGGTATCAACTTTCAATGTGGTTCCGTTTCACCATATCCTTTAGCATTTTCCAGGAAATATTTTCCAAGCATTAAATGCAATATTACACATGTTCATTGTATCAGACTCATTTATTATATCCAAATGTTATGTATTGTCCTAATTTTTAAAAAAAAAAATTATCAAGAATTACTGATACCCAACATAATCAAAGCAGAAACCCAGAGAATCTTAAGACCTCAACAGTCAAGCAGACTTAAAACTCACCCACCATGACTCAGGGATCTTAACATAAGAGGGGTGGAAAGATTTTAAGAGTCATGGTGGGGGAGAATATCGAGAGTCATTGCCCCCCCAGCAACAACACACAAAGGCAAAAAAATGGCTATCTCATATGTAATACATAACCCCCTATCTCACGGTTTGTTCCAGCAAACCAACTGAGTAAGGGCCCCAGTGGGTTGGAGACAAGGGGGGGGGAGGGAAATGAGGGTACCATCACAAGACTTGCCATGCAATATATCTAATTATTGACAATAAACATGTTTTTAAAATTATAAAAGAATTAATAAAAAATCAAACAATCCACTAAAAAAAGAAAAGAAAAGGGCAATGAACTGAATCAGGAAATCTCAAAGGAAGAAACACAAATGGTTAACACTCACTTAAGAAAATGTTCAACATCCTTAATCATCTGGGAAATGGAAATTATAACATCTATGAGATTCCACCTTATTTCAGTTAGGATGGTCATTATTTAAAAAAAAAAATCTAACAACAAAAGATGTTGTTGAGGATACTGGGAAGGAAGAACCCTCACTCACTGGTGGTGGTTTTGCAAACTTGCATAAACATTATGAAAATCAATATGTTAGCTCCTGAAAAAAAAGATGAGTATAGAGCTACCAAATAACCCAGCTATTCCTCTACTGGGAATCTACTTAAAGGCTCCTCTCTTAAATACAGAATAATTTACTCAACCATGTTTATAGTGGCTCAATTCACAATAGCTAAGAATTGGAATCAACCCATTGCTGGATGAATGGATAAAAGTTGTGGTATATATACACAATAGAATTTTACTCATCAGTAAGGAAAAATGACATAATGAAATTTTCAGAAAAATAGATGAACTTGGAACAGATCATACTCTGCTAACTCACACGTACAGAAAAGACAGATTTTGCATATACCCCCACCTGTGGTTTGTAACCAGGAAGATCTTGAGTTGCAAGCATACTTGACATGCAGCTCTAGGGACAGATAATAGGGATGGAAGGGCTTGGGGTATTGAAGGGGAGAGTTATACACAAAACTGTCGCGTCCAAGCTCGACCAGCAAGAAAGGACACAACCACGAGTTCTTCTCCGCAGCATTTTATTCAAGAAACCTTGCAAGTGACATTCTTACTAGTTACTTCTTCATTCTTCTTTTTCTTCTCCTTTCTGCGCTCAGGATGTACAGGAATTTTAAGTCAAACTACAGCCTATCAGCATTACATACGTATGCATTCACAATTGGTCCAAATACACGGAAGCATGCCAGGCATTAAGCCATTTCCATACAAGGAGATAATAAATTCTCTGGAATGCACAACACGTGGAGGTAAAGAACAGAGGCCAGTGCCATCTTCTCAGCAGGCACTCAAACAAAGAAAAAGCCCGCGCTGCCTCCAGTAGGTGGGCGTGGCAAGGCTTGGCCCTGGGAATGGGGCTGGGCCGCCCCGCCCCCTTACCTCACAGGAACGGCTCACTACAGTTCCCCCCTTTTAGTTTTAAAAAATCAAATGCATTAAAAGGCTGCCAGCAATTTTTTTTTTCATTTGGACTTGGAATCGTGTCTGTCTTAGGTTGCCCATGACTGATTACATTCTTACCCGTCATTGGCATTCTGACCTCCAGACGTCAGAACCCTGTCTTAGGTTGATATGTAACCTCATGGGACTTACCCGTCTCTGACTACCGATTCAGCATAGTGTCACAGATAAGGGAAAAATCTCGTTTTTTCATAACATCACTGCTTTATGGCAGCTAGCCAAATATGAGGAGACTGTCCTGCTTCTATG
>PVHP010026511.1:0-24627 GCA_004024765.1 Zapus hudsonius | reverse complement strand
TCTCTCCCCTGTGATTCATTCATATTTTAGACAACTAAATGGCCAAGTTCATTGAGATACATTTCCTGGTCTCCCAGTCCAACTTAAGTAGAAATTTTATCTTTTTCTTGGGCATCACATTGCTTAAAACCCATTCCACCTTATTGTTTGCAATTTAACAGCTATGACAAAGGAGTAACCTCTTCAGAACCAGGCCGCCTTCCTTTAGCATAGATCCTCCTTCGCCAGTGAGTGCTTAGAATACAGCACATTGTAAAGCGGTGTGTGTTAAATGATTGAACAAGTGCAAGGAACCAAACTGAGAGCAAGGGCAGACGAAGAGAAGTCAGGCAAGTCTCCATTTCTGAGTAAGTGTGGAATTAGTGGGCGTGGCAGGCAAATGAGTATAGCGAAGAGAAAATTAAAGAAAATTCTCCAAGGTAAGTATCCAAATTCCTTTATGGCTAGATGGGTTGAGGAAAGGTTCATGGATTAGACACTATTCTGGAAGGGTTTTAACTCCCTGTCACATAGCTCAAGGAGAAGGATGGATATTCCATATGGAGTCCTTACCAACTCAGCAGTCTTTTTGATGTTTGAGGCACCATGTATGTTTTTAATCAAAGGTTCACTGTAGTGTATCTTAGTGTGTAAGTGTGAAGCTTTGAATGTGAATATTGCTGTTAACCTAAAAGGATTCTACTAATAAAAAGAGGTGAGGATTAGTTTACAAGAGTCTGAAAATGCAAAATCTAGGCAAAATACCTATAATAACATGATACGTGGGCAAAAAGTTTTTTGTAAAAATCCAGACACTAACTGGTTTTTTTTGGGGGGGTTCATGTGCTGTTCTACAAACCATGTTATTGCAGAATAAACACATGGCAAGGCTGCAGATGAGAGTCTGGCTGGGTACACTTGTGCCTTCTCTAAGGGACAGTATCATTTATTCACCTGTGAGTGTGAGAACCCACTCATGAAAGAAAGGATTCCATCTAAGCACAGCTTGCTGAGCCAATGAACTTATTTCAGTCAGTTAGAGAAGCACGGGTGATGCAAAGATAACCACATAGCTGCATATCTCTTGGGTGATGCTGCAGAGTTCCCAGTCATCTTCAATCTTCACCTTCTGGATAACCTAGAGAAGCAAGGAGCTTTGTGCGGATCTCTGGAAGCTTAAGGACACCTCTTCTTTACTCAGGAATTGATAATAGACCCCATCTCCTGAGGGTCTCCTTTGGAGCACATAGCTATTCCGATTTCTAGGGGCAATAAGTTACACAATAGTGCAGATAAAGTTTATCTACAAAATCGGTGGCTGTATTAGTCAGGGTTCTCTAGAGGAAACAGAGTTGATAGAATGGATTATAATAAAAGGGAATTTATTGGGATAGTTTACAGCAATCCAACAATAGCAGTCTGCAGGGCCCACAGGCGAAGGAACCAGTAGCTGTTCAGTCCACGTGGCTGGATGACTCAGCAGTCCCAATCCAGCCCAGAAGGCTTGATGGCTCCCTGGGGAGCCGCTGTTCTTCAGTCCACCATGTGAGGCCAAGGAAACTGGGTTCCGATGTCCAGGAAGGGTAGGAGAACAGGATGCGAGTACAAGTCACGAACAAGCACCAGCAGCTGAGGGAGGAAGGAAGAGGGTTTCCTTCCCCTCAAGCTTCCTTATATTTATTCCCCTTGGAAGGCCCACACACTGGGGGGGGGGAAGGGCTCACTCTGGAGAAGAGACCTCCTCCCTTCTCCAAAATCCCAAAAGGATTTTGTCAATCCTCCCTGCAGGCAAACTCAGAGACACGCCCAAGATTACTATGGATTATTACATAGACCAAGTTGACAAACTTAACCATCACAGTGGCCCAACTGGTTTTGCTTGAAAAGTCATTGTTTACCAGATAAAAGATAACCAAAGTCTAGACCTTGAGAATCACAAGAGGGATGTATCCAGAGTGCCATTGAAGTAGACTAGATAGTGCCAATTTCTAACTGTACGTAGCAAAAACAAAACAAAAAATAAAGTAGTTAAAAATGACATATTGGGTTGAGACCAGTGACTGGGAAGCAGAGAGTGCCATTAATAGAAATAGGCATGATTGGAAAGAGGCTTTTATGAGAGGGAAGATGATTAACTGTGGAATGGAGAAGCCACAGAGCAGATAGATACAAGCTGGGTAGTGTTTTGGAGCAGTCCATTAAGCTATGAATAACACTACAAATCCCGAAAGCGTCTACCATTTGGCAACACATTTCAATAAATTTGTTCCAACTTTTCAATTTTTATGTTATAAATAATGAAGTATGTGAATTTTTTTCTTAATATTGTAGCATGCCCAATATGGTTTTATTAATATTCTTACAAACAATGCATTGCCCTTCCACCCAGCCAGCTGGGATTATAAAACAAACTGTATTATAAAAAGAGTTCATTTTAGAGAACAGTAATCCATCCCCTGCTCTAAATAAGTCTGCTGTATATGTTGCTTAACCAATGCAATGTTTTTTTTTTGTTTTGTTTGTTTAAATTTTCAAGGGGATATAATTTTGATTTTAGGCAAAAATAGTAGAGTGATTTTAACTGCTCTTTTCCTCTATTTCTGTCTCAGAGAGGACACTTTTACTATGCATTTCAGTTAGAAACATACTTGTCAGGTGGGAGGGAAGAAATACAGTGAGTCAGCAATGGAGCAGGGCAGACTTCTTAACCAGGTCTGCTTCCTAAAAGAAAAAAAAAATAGGAAGACATGAATATTTCAAGACATACTGAAAGTAGTCAGCAACATTGAAATCAGGTTCAATATTCCTGAAACTTGGCTGGGAAAACATTTTAAGTTCTATTTCTTGAATGCTTGTAAAATTCTCTTGTTAAAACAACAGCCAGAAAAAGGCTTCCTTTAAAATTCCACCTCATTAGAAGGGGCTTGCAAACAATGCTGGTATTATTCTCTATTACATGGAAAACATACCATAGCTAAAACTATGCTGTTAGCTATAACCTCATACACCTGCAAGCCAGCTGCCTATGGGTTTTTATGTCTCCTCTCCCTCATCTTTACAGTCCCATTCTGTGCAATTATCCATTAACCTTCCCCAAAGCTTTGTTGCAGCTTCAGAGAACATGCACGAATTCTACATGTCACAGGTCATTGATGTAGGATTCTTGCTTTTTATTATGAGTCAAACTGAATGACATCTTCAAAAGGATCGGTTCCATTTTAAACACCTTAATGAAATGTTTTCTTTGGAAACTTTTTTTTAAAAAAAATTCATGAAACAACATTTATTTGACCTACGTCTGAAAACTAGCACTTGGGGCATTTCTACATATCATTCAAAACATTGTTTTTGTGATGGCTTCCATATTCTTAACATTGTAATATGAAATAAAGTTAGATAGTAGGATCTATCTTAGTCTAGAAATTTATGAACACAATGAACATTTTGGAAATATAATATTGCACCTAAAATGTTCAAAACTGAAAAAGGCAATGACAATTAGGTCTGATTATGTTGGGAAAAAGAAAGTCATGGATAATATTTATTATATATATATATATATATATATATATATATATATATATATATATATATATATATTTTCCTAAGTAGGGTCTCACTCTAGCCCAGGCTGACCTGGAATTCACTATGCAGTCTCAGGGTGGCCTTGAACTCATGGTGATCCTCCTACCTCTGCCTCCCAACTGCTGGGATTGAAGGCGTGCACCACCACGCCCGGCTTAGTATTTTTTTTACGGCTAATATTTAATACATTTTTTTCATACAAATGTTTATATCTTCCATATTGCATGAAAATGATATTTTTAAGATATCTGAGAATAGATAATTAAATCCTAAATGGATAAAACATGATGATACAGTTAATGATGAAGACCGTCTCATCATTAGATAAATGACATGAACCCCAGTATTTTAAACTGTGGGTGTGATTCCATAAGGAATTGAATTAAGGGTATCAGAAAAAGAAAAAAATGGTAACAGAGAAAGATTTCTGAATTGCAACAAATCAAATTGATCTCCAAATTAGACACAGAATGGATCCAAGGTCTTATTCGTGAGGCTCACCTGTGTGGTACCTGGTCCAAAACACACCTGTGTATTTCATATGGTATGAGCAGTCATGCTGTGCAACACTAAAGGATGCTGCCTGAAACAATGGGACTCAAATTCCAGACTATTTTATTACTTGCGGTATTTTTACAGTGCAAAAAAAGATGTTTTCTACTTTTATAGAAGCATAATGGCTCAACTACAAAAGAAATTTTCTTTTTCCTACCATCATTTCACAGCATTCAAAATTCATATTTTCATCTCTTTGTATTGGATTAGAGTGCTTGATTTTAAACTCAAAAATTGATCGTTGAATTATCTATGATGTCAGACACTGTGGTCACTCAAAACTTACACACACACACACACACACACACACACACACACACACACACACACACACACACAGAAACCCCCAGAGATCCAGAGTCCATAGAGAAAGCAACACTAAATCATTTCTCTATCTTGCCCACCAAGGCTCAAGAAATATCTGGTAAAATGCTTATAAAATGAAAGATTGCAAGAGCCTCATGGTGAGTGGAAACAGCCCAAGACACCATGTTTTCCACTTTGCTGGAGACACTGAGGCCTCTTGATCCCCAGAATGAATACCAGTAACCCCACTGAGGACCCTCAGTAGAATTGGGATGGGGGATCTTTGTGTGCAACCTTTTTATTAAAACAAATCAATATATTAAAAAGTTCTTGATGAATTTTGGCATGATACTACGTATTAGGATTCTCTAGAGGCTCATAACTGCTAGAATGAATATACATTATAAAGGAAATTTATGAAGTTGGCTTACAGTATTGGCCGGACTGTCCAACAATGGCTGCCTGTCCACAGGAAATGCTAAGAACCCCATAGCTGCTCTGCCTGGGTGGCTGGATGCCTCAACAGTCTCAATCTGTGGCTGAAGGCCAACAGGATTCTAGGAGAGCTGCTGGTTTTCAGTCCACATGGTACAAGGCGGAAGAAGCTGTGAGCCTATGTCCAAAAATGATGACAGTCACAGAGGAGAAGCACACTCTAGAAAGTAGCTGAGGAAACCAGGAAAATAGCCAATTCTTCCTGGAAGCACAAACCACACACACACACACACACACACACACACACACACACACACACATATGGCTGCCCACTCCGAGGGAAAGGTCTTCCCCCTCTGTTAATTCTTCTTCGAAATACCCTCACAGATATGCCCAATAGGCATGACTCTTCCTTGATTTCTGATCTGATCATGTTGACAAAAACTATTAACTGTGACAGATTTGGACAGATTTTTCAACACTTTCTGAAATGGTGCTAAACATACTTCTTTCATTTGCTTTTTTTTTAATATGCATTCATGCAAAGCAACTTTCTCATTTATGATGATTGTAAAATTTTAAAAAAATCAATTAAATTTCAAAAACATTCCTCTGCATCTTGCAGTATCAAACATACTGACCAGGTTTTATTTTTTACTTTAAAATAAATAAATAGAGCTGGCAAAATGGCTCAGTGGAGAAAGAGGCTTCTCTGCAAGGCCTGACATCATGGGTTCAATTCCCCAGTACCCACATAAAGCCACATGCACAAAGTGACATGCGTATGGATTTCATTTGAAGTGGCAAGAGAACCTGGCATGACCACTTTCTCTCTTTCTTTCTCTTAAATAAATAAAAAATATCCATTTCATTAAAATTCAAATTTGCTTTCATCTTTTATAAGTGAAAACATTATATGTACACTAAGTAATTGTTTACAAATAAGAGTATGAATTTCATCACTGTTTGATCTATATACCTATTTTATATGCCTATATGCTATTTTATCTCCTCACTGGCTATGAATAGGAGTTCCTAGTCCTCTGTATTTTGGCTAGCATTTGAGGATGCTCAGAGTTCGTGATGAGTATGTAGTGGTATAAACTTTATTGACCCTTGCCTACATGCCCTTCACCTCCCTACCCTTCCATTCCCTTCTTTCTTATCTCCTCCCCTCCCCATTATAAAAAGGCATGCATGTGATTTGCATATGATTAATTGTAGAAACTTTTGGCATGACTCTTTGAGTTTATTAAGGCCATGTAAGTTTGATAATCCTACAATCAATTAGGAAACTATATCTTGCAGAAATATCCTGCCACCCTCTCCCCCAGCCCTGAGGAAACAGAAAACAGGAATAAAGCACCATAAAAACAACCTGCTTGAAGGACTGTAGAAGCGACTGAGGGAGCCAGGACTACAGTTCATGATCTCAGAGAGAAGGGAACTGATGGAAAATCACAGTTCTGTGAATCATTCTCTTCCTACTCAAGAAACAGTGCAGCAAACAACAAGCAAACCAAGTTCAGAGTGTTGAGTCAAAATCCTGAGTTTAGAGCAGTGAGGATTTAGAGAGGCAAAGCCCTTGACGTAGAGAGGCAAGCTCTACCCCTTTTTTTGTAGTAACCACTTTATTAGAGTTTTCTGAATTTCAAACCTGTCAAAAAATGCCTAACAGATAGTGTCATACACCAGGTGTTTCCTCCGCCTTTTGCTAGGGGCCTAGAGTCAAAAATATAATCCTCAACACAGGGAGGCTTTACGAGATAGGAGGCAGCCAACCTCTATGTTTGGTACCCATGATCAATGGGAGACATAACGCCATACTGGGCCAGGGGGCTGGTGCTGTTCTTGCATCTGTTACCAGTTGGTTGGAAAATGGAGGGAAATACATCTTGGATGGTTCACAGGTTGCTGCTAGGTCATTTGCACCTTGCATTTTTGTCACTTCTGGGAATTAAGTGCAGTTCCAGTCAATGTAGGTGGTTTGACAATTTTGCCTTCCTGTTAATTAGTATGGCCACTTCCTCTCATCCTGGTTGGATCTGGCCTTAGTGCCCCACTTCCTAACCCCAGTAGGCTGCTGCTAGTCCCTTCTCATTTTATGATGGGTTAATCACATCTGTTAAAAAGCTTCTTATGAATTTTGACAGAATGCACACATTTTTTTTCAGATATATTCAAGTGTTGCCTCACAGACAGCTTTCTTTCTCTTTCTACTGTGGCTCAGTATCATCCTGGGAGCTGTTCATTGTGAGCTATATAATTGTCTGGTGCAGCTGACATGGCTTTGTAGCCAAGCCCCAAGGGACTGCACTGCGCTGGTCTCGGGGGTCTTGCTATAAATACTACACGTGTATCTTCTCCCCACTGAGATAGCATCGCAAACTCTAGAGTCTGCCAGATCCTGCGATCAAGCCGAGGGTTGCTTGAACCACAGCCAGGACATGCTGTAAAGGCCTTTCTTGTTCCAAACCCTGCTTTTGCCTAATAGCCTTTTGTGTCTCCCTGTGTGTGTGCCAAAGTAGTGTTTCTAAGTGTGGGAAATGTTGCCTTTGCAAATTCAAAATGTTCTGGCATTGTACTTTGGCCTTTGAGATAGGGCATAAAATGGATCATTTCAATGTTTAATGTGCATACTGTATATGCCCAAATTCTAGCTTATATTTGGACTATACTTATTTATTTATTTATTGGTTGATACTGTCCATATGCCCAGGGAATTTTATATGAATAACAGTTATTTTGTGTGCATACATATGTGTGTGTTTGTGTGTGGAGGTTGCATGTGTGTCCCGAGGACAATCACAGGTAACATCCCCTTATGCAACATGTCTTTCTTTTGAGACAACTATCACTGCCCTGGAAATCACCAAGTAGACTGGACTGATTGGCCAGCGAGCTCCAGGGTTCTGCCTCTTTTCTTCTCTTCAAAACAGGGATTACAACTATGTATTGGCACCTATCATGCCAAGCTTATTTCTAATGGGTTCAGTCCCTTGTGTTCAGCCAGGTAAACATTTTAGTCTACTGAACTATCTATTTTGCCGAGTTGCAAATAGATGCAGTAAAATGCACCAGGTCTGTGGGTTTGCTGTAGCCATTCTATACCCATAAATGTGTTTTTCGTTTATATCCCATGTATGAAGAATTAAGTCTGGAGAAATAAAACATTTTAACTGCATTTGAGGCTGGAAGAATGCAGCTATCTGGGAAAATTAATGAGTCAGAAAGAACATTTTAAACAGAAATAACAAAGAACTATAAAGTAAAGAAAAGAGTGTGATTACTTTATGGATTCTGGAAACAAATCATATATCTGTAAAAAAAATTAGGTCTATAGGAACTTGGCCACAATAAGGTAGAATGCAGCAAAAATTAAAAAGTATGTATGACACGGGAAAGGGAAGAAGAATTTTATGTCTCATATGGCATTCTCTTCCATCAATGAAAGCATATTTTCCATTATGCTATTCATCCCCTGGACAATAATTGTAATAATGGTAAAAATTAATAATCATTCCTACACTGAATGCACGGGTAGAATTAGTAAATGATCAAAATAATAAAAATTAATAAACATCCATGCATTGAATACACTGATGAACAATGGAAGGCAGGAAACTTATATAGGCTTAGGTTGAACCCTCTATCGTAACTGGAGAGGTTTTCCTGTTATACCTTTATTGGCAGCAGTACCATTGGTACTGAGATCCCTGACTATGCTTAGCATTCTTGTAAAATCTCCATAAAAGACTGTTTGTGGAAGCCCAGGGTTCGAAAGGCTTTTTAGCCAGTCCTTGGAGTAAATTCAACACCTGTATTTCAGGCTTGGCATGGTGGTGCACACCTTTAATTCCAGCACTCACAAGGCAGAGGTAGGAGAGTCACTGTGACTTCAAGGACACCCTGAGACTACATAGAGAATTCCAGGTCAGCCTGGGCTAGAGTAAGACTCTATCTTGAAAAACAAAACAAAAACAAAACAAAACAAAAACAAACACAATCTCCATATCTCTCACCAAAGTGCCTGACATTTGAATGGCTTTAAGATCCTCCTCTCCTGATAGAGATAGATATGTTCCCCTCAAGAGTGATGAGGTTGAATTCTAATGACTATAGCAACTCCCATGAAGGAAGGGAGAGTTAGGAAGAAGCCAATTAGAGAAGCCTTCTGATGGAGTGGTCAGCCCAGATCTACATGGTCCCATTGGACATCAGAAATTTACTACATAAATTAAACAGCTCTTGGATAATGAATTTGTATTCTAGATTATTCTAGATACTTGAAACATTTAGGAAGCAGTTTTTTTTTTAATGACATTCTAGATTGGTTAGCTTCATCTTACTGCAACAAAATACCAGAGGTAATCAAATTCAAAGAGGAAATGTTTATTTTAGCTCATGGTTTCAGACAGATCATAGCATGGCCAGATGATGGACTGACTGCATTGGACTCTTCAGCGATCCAGCATGCCATGGTAGGGAGCAGATGATGTCACAAAGTTTTTGACCCCATGTCTCTGGGGAAGTGAAGACATAGGAAAGGGCTGTAATTCTCCCATCTATTTCAAGAGCATCAGCCCTGTCATGGTTTGATACAGGTGTCCCCCACAAACAATTGAATGTGTTCTGATAGATCGATCCTCAGCTGATGGCAGTTTGGGTTTTACAACCTCGATGAAGCTGTGTTGTTGGGGGCGGGCTTATGGGGTTATAAACCAGCTTCCCCTTGCCAGAGTTTGGCACACCTTCCTGCCGCTGTTTGCAGTGCTGTGGCAGAGGCCAATTTACCAAAGAGAGAGATAGGTGGAAAGCTGGGTGTGGTGGTGCACACCTTTAATCCCAGCATTAGACAAGCAGAGGTAGGAGGGTCACCTTGAGTTTGAGGCCACTCTGATACTACATAATGAATTTCAGGTCAGCCTGGGCTAGGGAGAGAATATACCTGGAAAAAAAAGAAGGAGAGAGAGAGACAGAGAGACAGAGACACAGAGAGAGACAGAGAGAGAGACAGAGAGAGAGAGAGAGAAGTGGGGACATAAAATATAAGGAAGAAAAGAAATTATAAAGAAAATAAGACTGTAACCAAAAAGTTAAAAGTAGTATTGCATCACCCTCTGACTGAACTTGAGTACAATTCCAAACATAAATTAGGGTTTCACATGTGTTCATACTCAAGCAGCAGGTAAGGGGAGATATTCCTGTATTGGTGCATTCTGGAATATCTATTTCTAGACAAATAGAGCTTTCTATTTCTTGAGGAAATGATTATGACTTCTGAGAGCACAGGTGTTTGATTATAACATATCTATTAGCTATGTTTATTTTAATACTAAAAACCAAATGTACATGTTGAATAAAATTATAAATTAAAATAATGAAGAAGCCCAAGATGGAATTTCCCTATACTTTGTAAACAGTATATGAATCCTGTTTTTTTTAATTGTGAAGATTATTGTTTTAACTTTTTATTGATAGATTCCATAATTATAGACCAGAAACCATTATTTTCACCCTCCCTCTTATCTCTTCCCCCTCTCAGTTAGTCTCTGTTCTGTTTCGGTGTCATCATCTCCCCCCCCCCCCATAATGTACAAGTATTACCAGGCCTTGGGAAATCATGAATCATGAATACCAGGGCCATTTTGTGTCTGGAACTTTGTGTTTTAAGCAGTCCTACCCTTCCTTTGGCTCTTACAATCTTTCCACCACCTCTTCCATAATGGACCCTGAGCCTCAGGAAGTGTGACAGAGATGTCCCAGTGCTGAACACTCCACTGTCATTCCTTCTCAGCATTATGGTGTCTTCTAAGTCATCCTAGGGGTCACTGCCTAATTTTTGAAAAAGAGAAGCTTCTCAAGCCAAGAGTGAGAGTAGCATTATTATTTGGGTATGCTTATATATATAAAAAAAATTGCTCGTAACACAGTCTGGTGGGCATAATATATATATTTAGACAGTAGCAGGCATTACTCCCCTAGGGCTCATGACCACCCCCGCCATAGGCTTTTGACTAGGTCTTCAGTACCAGGCATGTATTCCCACCCATGGAGCAGATCTCCAGTTCCATAAATCTTGTTTTCTCCTTAATTGACAGCACAATCTTTTATTGTTCTCTAGCATAGATCAAAATTTTCCATAGTGGTAATTAATTTTAGTAACATTGGTTATGTTTTTAATAATCAGGATTTAAATTCTAAACTTTTAATGTGAGAATAGACATTATCAATATAAAATTAACGAAAAACGAAAAAAGCCAAAGAGTTAACAATCACCAGAAATAAATCAATTGCTCTCTTTCTTTTCAAAACAAAAGTGAAACCATCGAGTGTTCAGGATGTTATTTGCAAACATTGTTCTGCATTGTGATGGGGAAATCTAAAGATTACATGGCCCTGAGAGAAATGTTTCAGTTCATTTGAAAGTATTTCCATTTTTTATGATGAAGAAACCAGATTGCTCTGATGGAAAAAAAGGAGACCAACTCAGTCATTGAAGAAGACAACTTACAACCACAATTGTTCCCTGGTCTATTACTGCTTCGTCGAGGCATTTGTCTGTATTTTCACCCTGTGCTCACCATCCCACACATTTCTTCCTCCATAAGGACATCAGAATACACTTAAATGGAAAACACAGTTGTTGTTTTCATTGCTTGTTTGCCAAAATCAAATGTGTTTCCTTGATTCACCTATTCGTTTAACTTTTCTAGAGAATATTAAACGTTGAGGAAATGAGAAAAATCAATGTCTTTGCTAGAGGATTACAAGTCATCCATCCATGTCTTGAAATGGCTGAAGTCTTAACCAAGAGTTGTAAAATTTTTAAAAATAAAACTCTGCCTGTCAGACAGTCTCCCATTTAGGAACTCTGCTTGTATTCACACAGGCTGGCCTGTGAAGTCAAGTTTCCACGTTCTCCGGAATGTAATGATAATTCCACATGGCTCTTTCCCTCCTGAGGCTCTCAGCACTTGGATCAAATTGCATTTTCTGTCTGAGTTCATGTTCATTTCAAACTCCTTCCCCAACTTGAGCTTTATTTGTATTTTCATTCCATATTTGTTCTCTAATGAACTCCAAAGTCTTCAGGCCAAAGGATACCCTTTTATACAATTTCTTTGCAATTTTTGAAAATCACTGATTTATGATTTTGTAAGTGAAATTATTGTAGAGGATTTGTAGGCACAATACACAATGAAGGAGCCATTCATTGTTAAACATTAGAATTAAATTAAAAAATTCCTCTATCCCGCAACATAACTTTGTGATCTTAGCTTTTTATTCTTATTTGAACATTTCTAGCTATAAAAATATGAGAGTTAATTGAACCAATGTATTCACAAGCAGAAGCAGAATTTTTCTGTTAAATGTGAACAAGAAAGAATTGTACATATCTAAAATTTATTTAAAGTTGACTTAATTACATATGCACAAACTATTTTGCTTAATAAACTGACCATAATGAAAAGCCACAAAATTGTGTGATTTCCTGTCAGTTTATCATCTACATTAAGTAATTATATCCATTCAAATTTTATGCTTAACCATCATAACTTGGTTCAGCAGTAATCTGTTTTTGGTAGTTGTTTTGATGATAATGACAAAACAGTTAAGAATAGCTGAGTTAACCTAATTTAGGAATTCCAAGTTTGGATAAAATTGATGACAGAAATGAGAGTTTCCTACAGCACTTTTTTATTGATTATCACATGTATTTTCTCATAGTATACACTGGTTGTTTCATGTATTTGTTATGGTTGTATATGAATTGTCCCTCACAGACTTATGCTTGGCACACAGTTTTCTCATTGTTGATGGTATTTTGGGAGACTGTGATGTCTTTAGGAGGTAGAAATCCTGATGGCAATAGTAGATTACTAGAGGCAGCACTGTGAAGGTCATGGCCCCACCCATGATTCTGGCTGCTGTCTCTGTGTCTGCTTTCTGCTCTGATGCCATGTGAAGAACTTCTACAACAAGCTCCTTCTGCCATGACTTCTTCCATACCTTGTTGGCCATGATCGAATGAAACTTCGAGCTAGATTCTCCCCTTAAATTGTTTTTTCTTTTTTTTTTCAGAAAAGTTTGTCACAATGGCACATAACTAACATAGTGTTCTCTATACAAATTTGATTAAAGAAAAAATGTGTATTTTTCTGATAGTCTTTGAAGTAAACATAAATGAACACTTACCAAAGGAGAATTCTGTCTACCTGATTCCATGGCCAAACTGTGCTCTTGTAAAAATGTTCTAACAAAAGTATGAAGAAAGCGGGTGTGGTGGTGCACACCTTTAATCCCAGCACTCGGGAGGCAGAGGTAGGAGGATCGCTGTGAGTTCAAGGCCACCCTGAGACTACATAGTGAATTCCAGGTCAGCCTGGGCTAGAGCGAGACCCTACCTCGAAAAAACAAAAAACAAAAAAAGTATGAAGAGACGCATTCTTGAGAATTGGACACTTTCCTTTTTCTAAGTTTAACTTTTCCAAGAAATGTATATTACACTGAAATACAATAATTCATTTATGCATAATTTTATTTACTTATGTATTCCTTGTCAGTCAATGTGCATGATTTTTAGCCTGCCATCAAGTATTCAAAATCAGTATAAATACATCCAATACTAAAAAATGTTCAGTTTGGTAAAATATCATCATCTGAAATTTTGCCATATGAATCAATATAAAATATATTTTAACTCGTTTTGTCAGTTATACTATCAATGAGCTCTTAGGGTAAACCCATTTAAGCAGATAAAATTTCTTTTCTGATACTTGAACTGTAGATGGAATTTTTCACAGGCTCATGCATACCCTAAACGTGAGGTTTAATATAGTAAATACATTATTAGAATGCATTAGTGTATACACAGTTTGATATCACTTATTAGCAGAGAAGGTGGTCAAAACTACAAAAGTCAGCAGTAGAATTCAGCTCAGTTGTTTCACAAGCAGAGTTTCAATTTAACCTGTGACATGTGAGGAATGCAATCACTGTATCTTGTCCACTACTACTTAGATTCCCTCCCGCTGAAAAATACTACTTCAGCAGATAAAGTAGCTGGGCTATTTTTTTTTCCTCCACAATTGTGTTTCCTTTATTTGCTCATTTTATTTGTCCAAACCTTCCAGTTAAATTAAATAAACAAGCAAACAACAGCAAAATCCTGCTTGCTTTGCCAGGTTATAACAAACCTTTCCTAAAATCAAGGTGCAGACACTTTGTGGCTGTTCTCTTTATTTAACCATGTGAAAAAAAGTAGATGTAAAAATGACTCAGGGATAACTAAAGAACTTTATCCAAACAATCCCATCACAAATAGACAAAACTACGGTTAAACACAAAGGGTGACCCAAGGACCTGAGACCCACCTTTAACAAGACACAGTTGAAATCTTTTCTCAGTGCTGTGCTCTCCTGGTCATTTTAACAATAGCCAATATAAACTGATGAGGAAGTGGTTGTACAAAGATTTTTCTGCACTTAAACCTCACCCATTTATAATCCATAAAAGTCAATTTAAAGACAAAACACAAAAGTCTCAGGATCACCATCCTGGTAACAACACTACAAAAGACCAAGTACAGAGGCCAAGAGTGAAACTCACAAGCAGGTTCAAACACCTCAAACTCAGTGCACACAGATCACCAGCACTGTGCACTATGGCATCAAAAAAAAAAAAAAAACCTTTGATTTATTTTATACTTGAGAAGACATTGTTCAATGGCATGACATATAGCCGAATATTATTATAACAAAAGTGGTTTTAACTTTCTATATTTGTGGAGCTAGAGATCAAACTAAGGTCTTACAAGTATTAATATTCTCAGCCAACACATGTTTGTTTGTTGTTTTGGTTTGGCTTTTGGAGGTAAGGTCTCTCTCTAGCCTAGGCAGACCTGGAATTCACTATGTAGCCTCAGGTTGACCTCAAACTCACAGAGATCCTCCTACCTCTGCCTCTCATGTGCAGGGATTAAAGGCGTGCACCAACAAGCCCAGCTCACACATGCTTTAATTTTTATGTATTTATATATTTATTTTTATTGTTAAAAAGTAGAAACTATCTATGAACAAGTTTTGTGTTGGAACCCCCTCTTCCCTCCTCCCTACCCCCAATCCAGTTCGAGCCATTCTCAGTGGGATGTAGGGCTATTAGTTGGGCAGTCAGTAGACAGGATTTTTTTTTTTTGAGGGGAGAAATGCCTCTGGATAGTCCCCCCCCCCCAAATCATGGTTCCTGCAATCTTTCCAACCCCTCTTCTGCAAAATTCCCTAAGCCATGGTGGGTGAATTTTAAGTCTGCTTTACTGTTGAGCTCTTAAGAGTCACTGGGTTTCTGCTTTGAGCTATTTTTGAGCATGCTCAGTGTCTCCATTACCCTTTCATAGGTTTTCTGACTTGCTGTGGAGGTAGGACTTTTGCTAATCTTGCCACTTCCTCAAAGGTTTCCTTTGGGCCCTAGATGATGAGTTAGGAGTGGTTCATCTCCTGCCTGGGTGTCAGCCATCATCTCAGGTTCCTGTGGGCTGAACTGGGTTGTCCTTGGTTCTCCCTGCCTTCTGAAAAATACAAACAGATTCTCCAAAGGTGAGTGAGATCATCATAGGTTAAGTGAGACAAATGTTAATTTGCGGAGATTCTAATGGGTGTAGCCTCTCTAGATCTCTGGTCAGTGGAGGTTTCCCCTTGGAATGCAGATTCTTGAACCTCATAGGGTGTGATGGTTAAGTTTTGATGTCAACTTGACATTTCAAATAATCTTGGGTGGGTCTCTGAGGATGTTTACAGGAAGGCAGCCTCTCAGTAGGGGGCAGGATGTAAGGAAGCTCAGGAGAGCTAGAAGTAAGCATCCTTTCCTCTGTGGGCAGTACAGAAATTCCAGAGACTCAGGAAGCCAGTAAGTCTGGGTTAGAATTGCAAGACCTCACGCTAGGGCTATATAAAGGGGAAAAAATTCTCTCCTTGCCCCTCCTGCCTGTTTGCTATTCTGTGTGTGGTGTTGGTGATGGGTTTCTCTCTCTGCTCGGACCTGTGAAAGAGGGCCAGCCACTTTCGCTGCTATGGAACTTCCCCTCAATCTGTAGTTTCAATAAATTGTTTCCTCCCATAAACTGTGCCTGGTTTGGAGATTCATCCCAGTGGCATGTGGCTGACTATGACATAGGGGTTTACCTTGGATCCCAGTTCCAGTTAAGGGTGAGCTGCCACTGAGCAGATCTGTTAGCCAATTAGCAAGCCATTGAACCTATATTTAGAGCAACTAGTACATGGATGAGTACTTCTTGGCTTAGATGTCTCTTTCATATAGGAGTGTCCTCAACATTCTCATAGCATCATTCAGTGTTGTATATCAATGTCCTCTGCTCTTCAGAATACCTTCAATCAATTTCCCCTGGCAGCTCATTTAACATCTTCCAGCACTACACAGGCTACTATCTGGGGGCTGGATACCTTTCTGGATTAAGGGGTGTCTTTTGATATTGTGACAACAGTCTGTGTTGTCTTCAGCAAAAGGAAAAGAACTTTTGCCTGAGGTAGGTAGGTATTAGTTGAGAAAGGTTTAAATTTTGGAGACCAGTATTCTATCACGCTGAAATATTTGAAAAGTTAAAACAAATCAAGATTCTTTGGGTACACATAACCCATCTGATATCTGGTATCCATGTGCTAACTCAGATCATACATTGAAGTTTGACAATAAGAGGATCATAGAAGTATTTGGAGGAAGGAGGTAGGTCACAGGAGCTAGATGAGGAGTTTCAGTGTCAGAATTCTGCAGTGATGAAGGAACCGGAAAACCAAGGACATTATAATCACCACCAACAAAAAAGCCTTAAAGTTTCAGGGAATCTTTCTGTCCCCCAAATTGCACATTTTTACTAATTACTCTTATATGTATAAGGTAGAAAGACAGTATTTTCATGCATGCATAATTACAAAAGTAAATTTGTCACCTATTGTCCCAGGAAGTTACTGGTTGATGTACTACATTTGTGATGGCTCTTTTTTTATGTCCCCTTGGCTAGAAAAATTATACATTGTTATTTGGCTAGATAATTTTTCTAAAATTAATTTTCTAAAAGTGTCTGGGAGAGCATTTCTTGAAGATGTCTGTGATGGTTAGGTTTTGTTGTCAACTTGATCTTTTTAATTGTCTTGGGTAGGTCTCTGAGGATGTTTACAGGAAGGCAGCCTATCAGCAAGGGGCAGGATGTAAAGAAGCTCAAAGAAGCTGGAAGTAAACATCCTTTCCTGTGTGGGCAGTGCAGGAAGGAAATTCCAAAGACTCAGGAAGCCATTAAGTCTGGGGAAGCGTTTCAAGACCCCACCCTAATCCTATATAAAGGAGAAGAAATACTCTTTGGTGCCTCCTGCCTATTCCCTGTTCTGTGTGTGTGTTATAGGTGCTGGGTTTTTCTCTCTGCTTGGACCTGTGAAAGACGACCAGCCTCTTTCACTTTTATGGGACTTCCCCTGGATCTGTAGCTTGAATAAATCGCTTCCTCCCATAAACTGTGCCTGGTTTGGAGATTCATCCCAGCAACGTGTGGCTGACTACGACAACATCAATATTTGAATAATTGAACTTTATAAAATAGTCCTTCCTCTGCAGTACTGGGAGTGCCCTTCAATCTTCTGAACGCCCGAGAACAAAGATAAGAGCAGAGATGAGTTCCTCTTTTCTCCACCTGATTGTGTGAGCTGCTTGTGAACCTTTTCCTGACATCAGGTTAACACTATCAACTCTTTTAATTTCCAGGTTCCACACTTGATCTGACAAACTGTCAGCATACTTTTTTTTTGGGGGGGAGGCATTGCAGAGAGCATATTCATGGGATTTCTCAGCTTGTTTACCACCTGAACCATTTCCTTATGATAGCTCTGGTTGTAAACACTGTTGTTTCTGTTTCTTCATGGAACCCATATTAGCATGCCACTAAAGTGAAGAAGTCAATCAAGAAAGACAAAAGATTTAATGCACAGAGGGTATCCAATGTCCATGAAGGGGGAGAAAGGTCCTCCCATTGACATAATTGAGTCATAACCTTCAAGATCCCTTAGCATTGACTGGAGACTTTTCTTAACAGTTAGAAGAAATGTTTCCCTGAAGGATTAAGTCAATAAAGCCTGTTTAAGTTTTCCAAAGGAGAGGGAGACCAACAGTAGAAATTTTGCATTAAATTAATAGTAAGATTTTTTAATAGTTAAACAATTTATGAAAAACTTGTTGGAAGGGAACCTGATATTGATATGTACCAAGGTTGACACCATAATATAAATTTTAAATATCAATTAATTAAATAATATTATATTTATATCTTGAGAGTTATAAAGGGATTATGTGAGAGGATGAATGCAAAAACAGAAAATTATTTGACACATAAGAAACAAAAGAAATAAATTGGATCTTACTTTTTATTGTAGCAAACCAAAAGAGACTGGCTTAAATGGACAAACTGGAATCGCAACAGAATTCTGTTGTTTATAGTTCTGAAGATAGGTGCTTAAAGTAAGTGCTCAAAAAATGTGATAAATTGTTTTCAATAAGCTTCATAGATTTTTTTTTACTTTTGAAACTATATCAAAAGCAAAATTAAATGAAAGAAAAATAGCAAATAGCCTCCAGTGGTTATATTCCTAAGCAACATAAGTTATCTCTAAAATGTTGACTTTATTCAAATATTTTCAATTTTAAATAATAGTTGAAACTTTCCATGAATCTTCTGGAAGCTTCTTTACAAAGAATCCATAACCAATTTGATTGGAAATTTTGTATGTTCTTCCCATGAAACAAATTCTAAGCCTCTTTAATAATCTTGTTTTAATTCTGCTTTCTTAATTTAGAGAACGGAATATTAGATTTGAAAGAAGCATTTGAAACTATATAGTCCAGTTATTAATTTAGATGAGAGAAAAAAAAACCTAAGGTCCAAAAAACAGTTACAGATTTAGAACTATTTTCAATTAATTGTTATGCAAAGGTTGCAAGAGACAGACAGGAGGAACACAGCCATTACACAGAAGGAACAGAATTGGCCTCATCTGTGTTTATATTCTTTTTCTCCCAAAAGATGGAAAGAACGAACCAGGAAAAATTCAACACTATCAGACTCAGTTTCTCCATTTCAAATTGAGAGATAACTACTCAATGAAATGAGACAAAATCTGTAAGATAGATTTTTGGAACAGAATGTTCAATAAACAGTGGCATTCTTAGCAATAGTGTTAAGATGGTGTGTCCATTCTAGGAATGGTAGTTGATTAGTTTACATCAGAAATGTCCCCAACTACCTCATGTATTTGAGCTCTTGCTTTCCAGCTGATGAGGCTCTTTTGGGAAGTGGTGGAAACTTTGGGAAGTGAGAGCAAGCAGATGGAAATAAATCACAAGTGGTGGGCCTCCCAATATAAGGTCTGCTTCTGGCAACGGTTCTTGCTCTCTTCCTAAAGGCCCATGGCTCTTTTGAGATCTCTTTCCTCAGACTCTGACCACCAGAGCGCCACCCCCATGTTTGCCCCACCATGACTAAAATCTTTCTTGAAACTATCAGCAACATTCCATAAGATGCTTTCAATTATTTCATCATAGTGACCAATACAGTGACCTATTTTAGCCAAGAGATCTGTGGTTTCACCAGGCAATGCAGACACTATAGTATAAAAGACACTACTTTTGGGCTAGAGAGATGGCTCAGTGCTTAAGGCAGTTGCCTCCAGAGCCTAAGGTTCAGGGTTCAGTTCCTAGTACCCATGCAAGCCAGATACAGAGACTTTATGGTACATGCACCTGGAGTTTGTTTGCAGTGGCTGAAGGCCTTGACATTCTCTCTATCTCCCCCCCCTTTCTCTTTGTTGTATCTCTCTGCTTGCAAATAAATAAATACTTTAAAAAAGGCAGCACTATTAACATTAATGCCAGGAACACATAGTTCAATCAGGGTTATATCTGGTAACTTGGAATAAAAAGTGTTTTTGTTATGCTGTAGTGCAGTTAGCAGATGAAATGTGTAAGAGAGTATGTGAGGAGAGTTGATGGCAAAATTGGCAATTGTCTCACCAGGAGTAACCTTGAAAAATGTTCCAGTGGAGGAGAAAGCTCTTGGAAAGGAGATAATTCAGGCATTGAAAGACACAAGTGAGCAAAGCTTCCAAAGCCAGTGGCTTTGGCTGATTACTGTCAACTTGTCTGCAAAAGGATAATGAAAAGCTGAGGACTGGCAATTAAAGGCTAGAGGTAAGAGCCCAGAGCTTTTTGTTAACTTGAAAAGAGGATTTATCTCTTGTCTGGAAGAACAGGCATTACTGAGTAGCAAACTGAAGGCTGCAGAGTTCTAGAGACACTTAAATGTTCAGTTGCAGAAGATTTGCAGTGCTGAGTGCCAGATCTTAGGTTGAACTAGGGACCCTGGAATATGAGATGGAAATACCCATATTTGACACACACAAAAAAAACTTGTCTTTCTGTGTGCCTTCCTGAGAAGGCCTCCAGAGCCTTGAGAGGAACTAACTGAAGGCCTTTAGGGAAGACTTTTGGGCAAGTCAAGTAGAAACTTTAGAAAAGGACTCCCCAAGAAGAAGAGTAAGAGAAAGTGTTTTGTCCTTTGTGAAGGAGGATGTTCTTTTCATGTCATTGATTGAAGACATGGATGCCCTCTTAAGAAATGGACAGTAGAAATAAATGACTGTAGACCAAGGCAAATTCTGTTGAGCGGGATTATTTCTAGGGTGGATGAGGATGGCCTCCATTTGTGAGATGAAGCTATGCTCATGCTCAGAGGGTTATGCACAGTTTGTATCAGCTTGGATAGATTGCAGAATGCTTGCCTGTGTTGTTTCCTTGTAATATGAACTCTCCAGATACACATCTTGATATATTCTGAAGAGTACTGTAATGGTACCTGGACCTACAAAACAATGATGTCACCTTGGCTGGACAGGAAAGGTACTAGTTTTCCAAAATACACCATGCAGTGTATTTTTCCTCTCTTTGAGTGTCTTTTCCAGTGTGTTGGACCTTGTGTCCCTAGAAAGTATCTCCAAATAAATAATATATTATTAATCTTCTATTTGGCTTCTTTGATGATGTATAGGTCTCAAGGTAGTTTTCCAATTTTTACACCTCAAAGCGCTTTCTTGTAGCTCCATGGAAAATAAAGTAGCTTTCCTCCCACCATCCAGTGGCTTATTGGACATCTGAGGGAGGTGATGGTTAGAGATGTTGGGGAACCCTTAGAACTTGGTCCATCCCACATGTGCTCCAAGGAGTGAGAAAAAAATGCTATGCAGATTCAGCAGCCTTCCACCACAGTTAGCAATAGTTTCGGGGTCAGTGCCTATGGTGGTTTGAATGTGAAATGTCCCCCATAGGCTCATCTGTTTGATTGCTTGATACCCAGCTGGTGGAGCTGTTTGAGAAGGTTGTGAGACCTTAAGGAGAAGAGCCTTGATGGAGGAAGTGGGTCACTGCAGAAGCCTTGAAATTTTAGCTGGTCCTAGTTTAGCTGTGCCCTGTTTCCTGACAGCAAGGTGACCAGTTTTGTTTTATGCTTCTGTCTCAATGCCTTCCTGACCGTGAGACTCCTATAAGCCAAAATAAAGTTGTTTCTTCTTGAAATTACTTCTGATAAGCTATTTGTTCACTGCAGTGAGAAATTAGCTAACATAAGGCCTGTAAATCCTTAATACTAAAGAATGAAACACAGCTCTTTGGTGGCTTCAGAGTTAACATTTTTAAGACCTAGGAAAAATACAGCTCTGTTTAAATATACTAGTTCACATAGAAGGCAGGATTGTTGAGGGCCTGGAACACTAAAGGGCAGGGGTGAACAATCCTGCCACTGAGTCCTCACAGCCTCTATCAGGCACTGTTGTGATAATAGTTTCCATAAATTAGGTAATAAAACACATGTGGAATGTGTCATGCATCTGGGAGAAAATCCCAGTTATGTCCACAGGGATTAGAGCAAAAAGCCAGTCCATCCTCAATGAAGATTTGAGAATCTTCTCAGAGATAAATGTTGGCATGATGCTCTTCCAAATGAGAATGCATACAGTCCAGCCTCTATTATCTAAGTGATGCCAGACCTTCCCAATGATAGATTTAGAATGAATATAGCAGCTCAATTTAAATTAGTTCTTGGAGGTCTGAGATTAAGCAGAAATGGTAAGTATGGGTACCATTACTCCTAGGTGATCTATAAGATTGTCCCCAGGCTCTTCCTTTTTGCCACTTATGGTTGTGAGTATAGTCCAGGCCACAATTTTCAGAGGAAGGAAAAGCTTATATTTCAATTAACAGTGTATGTCAACTGGCTGGGAAGGGTGACACAAGGAACAGATAGTAGGTATGTTAAAATCACATTCAGGGTGAAACTGGAAAAGGGCAAGAAATATGTCCCTACTCAACAGAACCATGAATAGTACACCTTGCCATGTTCTTAATGAGGAAAAGAAAATGGTTGAGGGTGAAAATATATGCAATTCCTGGACACTCATTTGACTCTCACCTCATAGGCCTGCAAGGAACGTTACTGATGGATCAAATATCTAATTATTACAATATACAAGAATCTAAGAGCCAAAATCACATAGCTATTGAGATGCACAAGAAAATGGCACCTCATAAACTGACTACGTTTCAAGAATTTTCTCTACATTTTCTTATTATAGAAATTTCAATTTTTTTTCAGTTTAAAGTATTTGTCTTTAAGCATATTAAAATGTTTCACCCATATTTGGTAGTATTTACCATGCATCATGTCTGTGTATATATTGAAAGAAAAATAATAAAACATTTTATTACTTTTCATGATAAGAAATGACAGATGCCATGGACCACTATATGCTAACATTTCTTCAGATGTTGAAAAGGAAGATATCGGACAGTGACAGCATGTAAGTTGCCTGTTAACTTGTTAATTATCACATTTCTTCATGGAACTATTTGTCTTCTTATAATTTTTGGACCATGAAGGAAATATTATCAACTTAAAAGGTTACATTTCTCTTGTAACATTAGGCATGTTTTAAAGAATCTGTTATTTTGATCTTTTACATTTTCTTTGTCATTTGACTTTAATCAGTGAAGAATATTATTTTCAGGCTTCCAGAGTTGACTTATTTGTAATATTCTACATTACTGTTTATTTTTACGCATCACTGACAGGGGGGATTACATTTTCAAAGAACTCTCACTTTTTGTAATATATATTTTCATACAACCTGATTATATATCATTGTGACAGTCTAAGAGAAGAAGGAATTTTCTCAAATGATGGTTATTTGCTGTTAGATGCCTAGTATAAAGCTTCATAGTGTATATTTGAAGTTTTCTGTGTAGCTTAAATGCCTATAACTGTTGATGTTTAGGGGTTAGTGGTAATGTTTGTCTTATGAAGCTATTATACAAGAAATTTCATTGCATCACTCTGTTCCTGCCTAGGCTTTAGCTTTGATATTGGAGTTATTTGATCATTTTTGCCATAATTTTATGTTAAGAGGTAAACTTAATATAGTCCTCAGAGAGTCCATTCTGTTTCTGCTTCTACTTAGAAATGTTCACTTGATAATTGCACTTCTTCCATGTTTGCCCATGGCTTCTACTGGCATTCTAATGAGTCCTACTTAAGGGCAATAATCATAGCATGCCATTTGAGTATACATGTGCAATATTTCTGCTCACATTTTCCACCTAGGTTATTATTACATACTGTGTACTTTATAGTATAACCAAGTGCCAACAATGGCTTTCACATTTCTACAAATGTCCTTAAAACCTGACCAGTGATATAGACCTTTGTGTTTTACACAGTTCCCATCCCTATGTGAATGAGTGCTGGGACATTAGAGAATCTTTTCAAGTGTATAAAAACAATTAGCCACTTCTACAAAGATGTAGGCCATCAGTAGGAATAAAGAAATCTCAAAAACAACTCCAACTTCTTGACAGACAACCAAACTTGCAGATTCATTATCACTTTACTGAGGAATAGAAGGTGCCAGGTGGTCAGAAGGGGTAAATGCATTCATTAACTAGCATGAATCGGGGCTTGAGTTCAACTCCCAGCAGGCTAAATATAATCATCAATCACATTCAGGCAACAAAGTTATTATGTGTAGATGAAAAAAAAAATCACTTTTCTAGTTTTCTAGGCCAATCTATATGCATGCATGGATGTATTTATATACAAATAACTATACATTAGTCTCTCTCACACACATGTGTTTATGTATAGATAGATAATTATCTTTTAATTTTTTTAACTCTTTATATGTAAAAACTTTGCATGTACCAGTCATGTGTTGGTACCACTGTTTCCACCCTCCCTGCCTTCTTTACACTGATGACTGAGGTCACTCTTCAGTGGGATTGCTGGTTTGCTCCATGGGATTGAGGGCTATGAGTTGTTCAAGCAGCAGACAATTATTGGGTGTGTTGGTGGGGCAATGCCTCTGGATATTGCCCCCATCATGGCTCTTTCTGCCTTCAAAGCTCCCTGAGCCATGATGGATGAGTTTTAAGTCTGCTTAGTATTGAGCTCTTAGCAGCCTCTGGTTTCTTCTTTGAAACAGTTGAGTGTCCTTGGTGTCTGTCTCCATCACCTTTATGCAGGTTGTCTGGCTCACTGTGGTAACAGCACTTTTTTTTTTCTTTATTGTTCATAATGAGTTACATTGTTTAGTGGACCAACCATGAGTTGTTATCCCCAATTCCCCGTTGCCCCCCTTCCCCATCCCAGTCAGCTGGATATCCTCCTCC
>PVHP010026510.1:0-24620 GCA_004024765.1 Zapus hudsonius | reverse complement strand
AAAAGCATCATTGGAATATGTTCACCCAAACTGAAAATGTCTATCCCAACCCTCTGGTTCCTGTCAACGTCCATCCAGCTGTCTACTTGTGTTCAACTCCAATATACCTTGAGCTCATGGGATTATTTGTCTTTCCAGGCCTGGCCAACTTCATTTAAAATCATGTCCTTCAGGTTCATCCCTGTGATCCCAAATGACAACTTATCCTTCTTTGAAAAACTGAACAGAGCTCATGTGTATGTGCAGATCACATTTTCTATATCTTTTCATCTGTTGGTGGCTCGTAGATTAATTCACTATCCTGGCTATTGTAATTCTGTGATAAACATGGAATTGATACTTCCCTTCTACACACTGACCTCATTTCCTTTGCATATATATCTAGACCTAAGACTGCTGCTTCAAACAGTCCCGTTTTTAGTTTTGGAGGCAGTTCCATGATGTTCTCCATAATAACAAAACTAATTTGCTTTCATAACAATAACCTGGCCAACACTTACTTTGTCTTTAGATTCTAATAGCTCATAAGTGATCACATTGCCTTTCAAGTTTGTATCTTCCTGTTGATCAATGATTATTTGACAAATACTAATCGGCCATTTATGTCTTTTTTTTTGAGAAATATATTTTCAGGTTCTTTACTTCTTTACCCATGTTGGGGCAACTGAGTTGAAAATTAATTGAGATAAATGAGTGAATTTATTTCTGAGTTCACTATTCTGGTCTATGTGTCTACCTTGCGTCAATACCATGCTGTTTGAATTATTATAGCTTTCTATTCTGTTTTGAGATCAGGTAGGGTGAGTCCTTCATCTTTGTTCATTTTAGTCAATGTTTATTCGGTCATTCAAGGTCTTTTGTGTTTTTAGGACTTTTTCCTGTTGCAAATAATAACAATCCTTTTATTTCATGGATGTAGTATATCTTTTCATTGATTTGTGTCTTCTTCATTTTTTCCCCTTAGTGCTTTAAACTTTTTAATATTGGGTTTTTTTTCCTAATCAAATGGTATTTTACGCTGCAGTAAATGAGATTATGTTTTCTAACTTTTCATTGACAATCGTCGTACATGTGCATAAAGTATTTTGGTCATAACCTCCTCCCGTCGCCTTCTTTTGTCTCCTCCCTTCTGCACCCCCTGCATGGAGCCCCTTCTTCCCAATTCATTCCTCTTCTATGTTAATGTTCTTTTTTGATATCCTTCATCATCCATATCAAAATGTTAATGGCTCAAGTAGCAAGAGATGTTGTGGAATCATGAATATCCAGAAGACAACCTTCCAAAGCATTCCTCTCCAACCTGTGTCTCTTAAATGATTTCCATCACTCTTCTGTGACGTTCCCTGAGACTTAGAGGGAGTGGAAGAGATGTCTCATTAAGTGCTGAGAACTCAAAAGCACTTGAACAAGTTCTGAGTCTCCCCAGTAGTCACCACCATCCACAAAAAGAAGCTTCTCTGACCAAGAGTGAAAGCAGCATGAATCTATGAGCATAAACACAGTATTTAGAGAAACATTTGAGGACCACAGCATGTCCATTTTGACAAACAACAGTAGTAGCTCCCCCTCACCCCAGGGCTTATGACTTTACTAGCTGTGGGTTTTTTCATTAGGTTTTGAGTTCCAGGCATGAGTTCCTCTCAGTGGAGTGGGCCTCAAATCCAATCAGAAAAGAGTTGCTTATCCTCACAAGAGCTATGTCACTATCACACCACTGGGCACATCTTGCCTGGCTGGGTGGTTGTGTGACATTTCTGGTGGGTCTAGTGCTGTGTAAGACTATTGATGACTTCTCTCCCTGACACAAAAAAAAACTGGTCTTTCCTGCACTATGGCAACTAGCCAGCAGGGAGGAGGCTCAGCTCATTTCCAAACTGATTTCTCAGTGTCCTCAGAAGGAAGCATGTGGTGTCTTCTGAAGTAGGTTCTTATCATGTAGTTCTGGTGGGCAACCAAGAGCATTTGCAATAGCCTGTATTGTTAAGGGGATCTCAGGATCCTTCCTGACCAATAACTCAATGAGAGGTGTCCCATTCCTGTTGCTTTGACTTTAATAAATTATGCCTTCTGGGAATAGCATTATCCACACCTACAGGCTACTTATGTCCAAACTCTCTTTATTTTATTATGTTTTTTTTAATTAGCTAACAGAGATGTAGGTTTCCATTTGGCTTTTTCATAATGTCTTTAGATTTGGTTAACACTTCCCCTACTTCCTCTTCTCTCTCTACCACCTTCCATGACACTTAAGCTTTCCCACCTGTAGTATTCTGCCCCTGTATCTGCCCCTGTATGGACATTTCTACTATCCACTCCCACATAGCTTCTTTTCAGCTTCCTGGCTTCTACTTACTCTAACTCCAACAAATCTAGTTCAGTGATAGAATCCACATATGAGAGAGAATATGTGGTATTTGTCTTTCTGAGCCTGAGTTTTCTCCACATTTGACTTCCTCATCTCATTTAGCTGTTTGGATTCTCTTGGAATTAAAGGTGGCATTTTATTTGTGTTCTCTTTGAACTCATTCAGGCATTTATCCATGCCCTATTTGTGCACATTTATAACCATCCTTTTGACTGAAAAAAAGTTCTCTAAGTTGCTCTCAAAGATCCTCAACTAGGAGATTGGTAGTTCTTGGGCCAGACATATTGCTTTGGTTTTTCATATTACCTGTTTTGCATTGAGATTTACTCACCTGGATGTAGTGCATTGTTTAGGTTTTTCTGACACAGCTGTGTTAAGTGTGTTCTTGTTCACTTGTCTTTCCTCAACACTTGGAGATCATTCATCAAGTTACTTGATGTTGCCTTGTGGATGGGGTATGTGAGGTGATCTCAGCTCATTTGCAGCTATGTCCCAACTCACATGGGACCCCAGTCTAATTGTGAAAATGTCAGCCAGCCATCCAGAGAGAAGAAGAAGAAGAAGAAGAAGAAGAAGAAGAAGAAGAAGAAGAAGAAGAAGAAGAAGAAGAAGAAGAAGAAGAAGAAGAGAAAAATTCAGGGGAATTGTGTGCCCAAACTCACAGAGCATGAATCCTGCAGATTTAATGGTTGAGACAACATCACATGAAAAGGCTTTTCTTGACTTCTTTTTTTGAGTAGTTGATTGTTGGGGTATATAAATAAAACTTAAATTTTTCTGTTCTCATATTGTATCCTATAACCTTAAGAATTTGTCATTTCAAAGAGGTTTTTTGATGGGGTTTTTAGGATATTTTGTGTACATGGTCATATTGTTTACAAACAGAAACTGTTTTCTTCCTGTCCAATTTGATTTATTTTATTTATTTTTTTTTATTCCTTCCAATTTTATGTTGAATAGAAGTGGCAAGAGTTTGGTGTTCTTTCCTATTCTTGATATTAAAGAAAAAGCTTCAACATTTCATCTTTGAATATACTAGATGTGAAATGTGTTATATTCCCTATATTTCATTGTGCTATATCTCTATGCATAAGTTGCGAAGGACTTTTATCATAAAAATATATTGAATTTCATCAAATGTACAATTTTGTAGTTATTGCGATAGCTTTCTTGCTGCTGTGACCACATACCAGAGAGAAACAACTTCAAGAAAGAAGTATGTATTTTGGCTCATCGTTTCAGAGGGGTCTATCCATGTTTGTTTGAGCCACGTGCTTAGAAACATCATGGTGATGGAAGTATATTGTAGAGGCTTTCTTTGCTGCTTTTTTGTTAGGAGTCAGAAAGAAGGGGGTGCAGGAAGAGGGCAGGCAAGATGTAGCCTCCAAGAAAGAGCTGCTCCTGGTGACCTACTCCCTCCTCTTACCTGTCATCACCTCCTAATAATACTATTACCTGAGGAATTGATCAAGAGGTTAGCATGTTCATTAGGTCAGAGTTCTATTCATCTTAGAGATTCCCTCATAAACACACTCAGAGGTTTTCTTTACTTATTCCCTATGCACATGACAATACAATGGACAATCAAGATTAGTCATTATAATAATCCAATGATTTTACTCTTCATTCTATTCATGTAGCAGATCACATTTACTGATTTGTGCATCTCCTCTCTTATATCTCAGAAAACAATTCTACTTAATCATGGAAAATTTCTTTTTAATGTTCTCTTAAACTCTATTTGCATGTCTGGGGTTGAGAATTTTTGTACCCATATTTTGTACCATGTATAATGGCCTGTGATTTCTCTTTCTTATAATCATTTTTTTTTCCTGGTTAGGTATGAGGATGATACTGACTACCTAAAATGAGTTTAGAAGTATTTTCTCTACTTTAAAGTTTATGAAGGGTTTTAGAAATATTAACTCTTCTTTAAACATTTGATAGAATTTATCAGCAAAGTCATTAAAATTGAGCATTTCTATGATGGGAGTTTATTTCATTTTACCTTCAAAAGCTTCCATAACTTTCTTGTAGAACAAATCTAGTTGTAGTGAAATACTTCAGCAATTTGTTGTCTTGGAGAAACTTTATCTTTCCTTTATTTTTTTTTAAATATATATTTATTGTCCATAATGAGTTACATTATTTAGTGGGCAAACCATGCGTTGTTATCCCGAATTCCCCAATCCCCCCCTCCCCGTCCCTGATCAGTTGTATATCCTCCTCCGTGGGCTGTCTGTATTAGTCTTTCCTTTATTTTTGAAACTCATTTTTGTTGAGGAAATCCTTCTTGGCCAGCAGCTTTGTTTGTTTGTTTGTTTGTTTGTTTGTTTGTTTGTTTGTTTCAGCACTTCTGATATATCATTTTTTCCAGGAATTTCCATGTTTTGGGTGAGAAATCCATTAACATCCTTATGAAGTTCCCTCTCTGTGTGTGTGTGAGAGTCTTATTTTTCTAATTTTGTCTCGTTGCTATCTTTTCACATATTTCAGAAGTTTGTTTATTATTTATTTAGATGGAGTCTCCCTGTGATGCCAAGGCTAGTCACAAATTCCTGAGCCCGCCTCAGCCTCCCAAGGAAATATTTTATTTATTTACAAGCATATATATATGTATATATGTATATATATATATATATATATATAGAGAGAGAGAGAGAGACAGACAGACAGACAGACAGACAGACAGACAGACAGACAGAGAAACTGGGGCCTCTAGCCACTATAAACTCACTCCAGACGCTTTTGTCATTTTCTCAACCTAGCCTCCTTGACTTCTATAACATAAATAATGCCTTTCATTGTGGTATCTTATAAATCCTAGAGACTCTTCATTCTCTCTTCTCTGTCTGGTTAATTTTAAATAACCACTCTGAATTTATGAATGTTTTCTTCTGCTTGACCAGTTTCTGATGCTGACTGGCTCTGTTTTTATTCTTTTGTTTTCTCCATGGTGTATTACTATAAAATAATGGCATTCCTTTGGTAGTGTTATTTTCTCTTGGTCTCCATGGTTCTTGGTGCCTTGTTTTGATATATGTGAATTCAATGGAGATGTCACTGCTTCCATATGTTATAGACTGGTTTTGGTGAAAAAAGACCTTACCCATCGCTGCAGGCGAGGGCACCAGAAAGCTGCAGTGTGGCTCCTCTTCCTCAAGTTCAGGAACAGCATCACAGTTTCCATGAAGGTCTGTCAGCCAGGTTTGGAATTTGCAAAAATTACTGTGGTTCTAAGCAGCCAGGAGTATGGGGAGATGCAACAGCAGTAAGGCTTGCTGGGGTCCTGCAGGTTTCTTTGTCCTCACTGTGAGTCGAGGCCAAGAGGCTTCCTATTGATGCGAGCTCAACATATGGGTGTTCGTGGAAGCACTTGTGTGATGCACTATACCCAAGAGCAAGTCATGACCCAGGATGTAGGTCCCCAGCACACATGAGGGTCTAAGGTGACGACAGTGTTTTATAAAATGAGCATGCTTCTGGAGCACCCAGGATGTGGAGTCTGGAATGCAGGTACAGAGTGATACAGTATCTCCAGGGTGCAAAGTATGGGATAACTCACTCTGGTGGCAACTGGTTCTGGTGGAACCAGTGGGTTCCCAGAAAAACTAAAGCTCCTAGACCAATGGTCTAGTCCACAGAGGCAGTCTCCAGGGTATGTGGCACCTTCCCAGGCTGGCTCACTTCCATGTGCCTCATACATCAAGGGCACAAGCACTCATGGGGCTGCAAGGTCTACAGTGGGCACACATAGAGCAACCAAGACCCAAGGAAGGGCTATCATGCAACACTGGCTGTTCTGTTGTTTGAGGTAAGGGTCCCACAGTGTGGCTACAGATCCAGAGTGGAGTGTGGGCAGAGGCAGAGCAGCAATAATGCCAGGTCCTGGAGACAGCACATAGTGAGTGGCTCAGCATCAGGGTCTAGAATCTGGGCAGGGTCTGAAGATGGGGTGGCCCCATTCCACAGCAGCACACAGGCATTGCCTTTTGGGGAGTTATGCATCAGGATTTTTCTTTAAAGGGATCAGTGACAATGTGTGGTGGTTTGAATCAGATGCTCCCCCCCCCATTAATTCATGTGTCCTGAATATTTGGTCCTCAGCTGGTAGCAATTTGGGAGGTGAGTCTTGCTGGATGAGGTGTGTTGCTGGTGAAGGCTTGGTAATGTTACAGCCAGCCCTCCCCCCACCCACCTTGCCAATGTTTGACTCACTCTCTCTCCTACTGCTGTTTTCCATCTGATATTGGAAAGGGCATATCCAACTTTTGCTCATGCCATGCTTTCTCCTGCCATCATGAAACTTCCCTTGGAGATTGCCTGTCAGCCAAAATAAAAACTTTCCTCCCATCAGCTGCTTTTGGTTGGGTGTTTTAGCCCAGCAGTGAGAAGGTAACTACAACACAAAGATAGTTTTGGTGTCCTCCACGGCAAAAGATGCTGATGTTCCTTGCAGCAGAGGCCACTCAGAGCCATGGTCACACCCTTTTTGTGGCTGGTCCTGATAACCTCTTCCTGCTTCTTTGTTCTCCTCATATCCAGGTGGCTCAGGCTTTCCCTATTAACCCTCTCTATGAGTTACTCTAGTTTGATCACTTTGGGTTGTTCAGTTTTGTAATTGCCACAAGCCTTCCTGAGCCCCTCCCCCCCCGTATATATATATATATATCCACCCATTCATTCATCTGTTCATTCATTCATTTGAGGGAGATTGAGAGTGCTTGTGTGTGTGTGTGTGTGTGTGTGTGTGTGTGTGTGTGTGTGTGTGTGTACAGGTGCACCAGAGTCACTATCCATTGAAAACAAACTTTAGACACATGCTCCACTTTGTGCATTTGGATTTACATGAATAAGGGAATCAAACTCTGTCCGACAGGCTTTGCAAGCAAATGCCTTGAACAACTGAGCCATCTCCAGAGCCTCTAATGCCATACATTTTTGTTGTCTGAAACTGACGGATTTGTGGCACTTCATTATAGTAGTCATAGAAAGCTAAACCATAAAATATTAAGGCTTGTGTTTTAGTGCAAGACATTGTACACATGTAACCTATTTCAGGGCATGAGTTTTACAGCTGAACCTTCTGAAGAAAATCCATTTCTCTTTTCCCAATTTTTAGGAAGTCCTCAGGTTTGACCCCATTTACTTCCTACAACTCAAAGACGAGATATTTTTCTTCTATGAAATTGTTTATTTCCTGACTACCTCAATAAACACTTTTAGGGAAAAGTTTTGCACAGAATACTATGTTTTGCATGAGAGCCTGTGTTGCAGTGGTTTTCCTAATGCAATTTCCTAACACATGTCTAAAACAAGTAGATTTCTCTCTTCCATGGGCATACAGAGGGTTAAAAAAAACCAAGGCACTTGCTCCCCAAAGGCCCTTCTTTCATAAGACTGTAATTTACGATGCCACTTATTAACCCAGCATCTGAAAGCTGCCTCTACCCTTCCCCAAAATCAGACACACCCATGTAGCTCAATATCCTTTATAAAACATAGCAACTCATGCAAATCTTGGCGCAGTCAGTGGTAAATAACAATGGCGATGATGACAGAAGTCTTTGGCTTTTAAAGCCATAAACTTAGCTCAAGAATTTTGATTCATAGCTGGATACAAAATACTATGTGAATGTTGATTAGCAGGTGGTCCCGTCAGGTGGATGAATTATACTTTCTCCATAGTCATTCACAGTTCATTTTTCCCTTCAGAATTTCTAGGTAAGGGTTTGAAGCTCTTGTATGTTTGGGTTTTCAATTCTGGAAGGAATGCAATGGAACTTTTCTGGCACTCTCCTTTGAGTGATTTATGGGCTGCTGCCTTTGGGTAATTTCTTTCATGCCTGTGTGACAGGAATGGAGCTGGACTTCTGCTGTGGAGACGTTTGCTTCAGATTTCCATGTGTTGGCCTTCCTGGACTGTGTAACTTTACATTGGGTTAAAAGAGTCCTTCCCTCAGAGGCGGTTTCAGTACATTTTGGAAAAGAGAATGGATTCTTTTCTGGCATTTTCAATTGGGAGGAATCATTAAGAAGCAAGGAGGAAGAATGTGAATTTTAAGATTGGCAAAGGAAAATGTCCAGCTTTAAAAAAAAAACTATTCTTGGAACTATGTTAGAAATTTCCTTCAGGAACATGATCTCTGAAGACAACATAATTAAAACAATCACTGCAGCCTGCTGCACGCAAAACTCTGCTTAGTGTCTGGTTAGAGTTGGACTCTTTGATGCCAGTAGATGACCAGTGGCTTATCCAGTTCAGAGCATACATACTACCCTTACTGAACAGGAAGGATGACTGAAAACACGTCCAGATTACCCTAAGGGGAGTGGTGCTGAAGTATAAATGACCCATAGACTAAATCTTCTCGGGCCCATCCTCTACGGCCATGGAAAATGGGCTAGGTGCAAAAAGAATGATTTCAGTCATTTGTAAAAATAGAGCTATTTTGCTATGTTTTAGACAGAGTCTATGCAATGTACTAAAATAACATAGTCTCAATTTTTCACAGTTAATTAGGAACCCTAAAGAAAGAAGGGTCAAGTTCATAGTGCAAAACAATAACAGTACTGATGGGATCCATATCTAGAAGCGCTGATTTTCCAAAGGAAGTACTGAATCTGTCTCATTCTTATTTTTAATTAAGGTAGGGTAATAAGTGATTTTTGTGTCGGTTGTCCTGTAGTATCACGGGATGGAAAGCCATGGGAAGCTCATGTCTGTCACTGCAGAAATAAGTCGGAATGCTCTTTGAAGGGACATTCCATTAACTAGGACCCATGTAGCAGATGGATGGATGGCCTATTGCAGAGCTTATCCACAGGGAGTTCAATGAACAGGCAAAGCGAGCCATTGAGAGGTGCCAGAGTGCTCAGGACTTAGTGATAACAGCAGGAGCCTGTTGTCACTCCTGAGTCTAAAGGGACCCAGGAGGAGGTGGTGATGCTGAATTTAGAGAGTTGGAGTGAAGGAAGGTGTGCCTACAGAGTCTTTGTGCCATTGATGACCAACCCTTTCCAGAAGAGCGGCGAGACAGGAAAGCAGCAGGAGCAAAATCCCTGACCCTCCCACTCCCCTGTCTAGTCTCTTGAACGTGCCCTACTGTACCCCAAACTCACTGGGAGCACTGGGCAAGGATATCTTGATGGTGCTGTCTACACAGGGCATTCTTATTAGGTGAGAGGATTTGGGGCCAAGGGTAAACTCTAGGGCCTCCTAGAGGTTCCTGTGGGCCATATGGTTTTATGTGGTGCCTGCTAAGATTCAGCAATGTGATGGAAAACACCGCTGAGTGGGGAGTAGACACCTGAAGAGGTTGTGACTTTTGATACCTACACAGTCGCTGCTATGGATGGAACAGAACCACACACCCGTAAGGATATCCCAAATGTGATGGACAAACGCCCACCAAACTGGCATAACCAGTCAGTACCCAACTACAAAGACAGGTAGAGATGCCTAAGGTGTGTGGGAAAGATGGTGAGTTATTCATTGGCTGAAGAAACACTTAGGGAACATGTTTGAGCTGAAAGAGCTGATGAAGGAAGCGCTTAAAGAAAGTCATGGTGGTGGTGGGTACCAGGTGGAGTGCTTGGAGCGACTCTTGGTCGGGAGGCAAGGCAGGAAAGTGCTAGCAAGAGGGAGGAGGCAGGCTTGAAGTGATCCACTGAGAACAGAGGTGAAGCAGTGTCAATGGAAAGAAAAGACGACTTGAGAGACATCACTAAAGAACAACGAGGAATTTTCATTGAGGGAAAGGCCTCCTAAGCCCAGCATAATGGTGCGTGCTTGTAATCCCAGCATTTGGGGAGGTGTAGAGGGAGTGTGGAGACTGAGGCAGGAGCAGCATGAGTTTAGTCTGTTATACCACAAGACCCTATCTCAGAAAAATTAATACAAAGAGATCTTGATGACTATTTAAAATCAGAGGGTGGCCTCAGGAAAAGGAACCAAGGATGGCCGTGATGTGTAAAGTTATGAGGCCATAAAAAGATATGGAGTCTACCACTTGCCCTAGAGGGAAACTCCCCCAGTTCCTTGGCTAAAATAAGAGGATATACCCATCAAAAAGTCTTCTAAATCTCGACGTTTATTCCCTTTGATCCATGCTACTCTCCTTCTTAAGAGGCTGCTTTTATACAGATAGCAGGGAATACCAGGAGATCCCAGATCTACCAATACAATTAGAACTTAAAACTCACCCACTGACTCAGGGAACTGAGTGGAAGAGGGGGTGCAAAGAATGTAAGAGCCATGGTGGGGGAGAATATCCAGAGGTATAGTCCCCCTCAGCAACAATAAACAAAGGAGGATTGAAAAAAAGAAAACCTGGCTCGCTCTGGTGCAGTTCATAACCCCTAACCTATGGACAGATCCAGTATGAACACCAAGGAAGGACCCCAGTGGGTAGGGGACAGAGAGGAGGGAAATGGGGACACAGTCACAAGATTTACTCATATAATGTATATATTTATTCATAATAAAGACGTCAATTTTGAAAAAGAGTACCTGTCAGTGAAATGGGGGGCAGGGAAAGAAAGGAAAGAAAACTGAGTGTGTAGCGTGAGACAAGTCTTCACAAGCACATCTCCCAGGGCCCAGGAAGTCCTACAGAGGGAGAGGATGATTAAGTATGTGCTTCTCTCACTGCTGCCCTAAGAACCTCCTCCAGAAAGATGGTGATAAACACTGAGGAGACTCTGAACTCATCAAAGCAGAAATCCATAGGCTGTTGAGAGCCTAACACTATAGAGGACTTATATGATGCCTTCCAAGGCTCAGGGAACATTGTGGAAGAAGGAAAGACTGTAGGAGCCACAGGGTGGGGAGGAGGACCTTAAGGCATCTTCCACTTCTGCACCCACTAGAGACTGACTGGTACATTCATGTCTCCACAGTGAATACCAATAACCACACTGAGGAGCATCCCTCAGTGGAATGGAGGCAGGGGAGAGGCAACATAAAAGTAAAACTCAATAGAAATAAGACCAATATACAATGTGCTAAAAATAAAAAATTTGAAAATAAAAAGATGAGAAATTATCAAGGTGATAGCAACAAAATCAACAGAAGAGTGGCAAGCTGGGAAGACGGGTGATAAAGATATGGGAAATTATGGGGTGGTGACAATTAAATCAATAGGATGAGTGCAAAGCGGAGAAGACATTTTTCGGAGTGTTTTGCAGACTAGTTCAATGCCTGGGTCCAGAGCTCATTCACTGGCATTGACAATTAGAATTTGTCTCAAACCCCAAACTTAAAACTCAGCCTGATCAATCGTTTTTCTATAACTTCCCAAATTAATCAGTATGCCTACAGTCTATTCATCTTAGTTTATTTTTTTTTAATTCTAACCACCTCCCTAGCCCCATACTCTTCATTTTAGGTCAGACCACCATCATTTTAAACCTAGAAACAGAAGTCACCTCCTAACTGGCAGCTCTGCCTTTTCAATCACGTTCCACAAAAAAAATCAAGAGGTACTTTCTGGATTAATAATCTAATTCTGCCATCTACTAATTACTACCTTTCTCAGCTTTCTTGGGATACAGAAGAACATGATAACCTTCTCATATCTACCATAGTTTTTCATTCTCCAAGGTATATTCTTTTTTTCAACCATCTTGCACTGTGTACATTATCTCTGTCTTTGCTAGTCTTGCACACTGCTGCTGCCTCTGTCTGGAATGTCTTTCTTATCTCACAGTACATTTTCATTCACATATAATATCAAAGTAGCTCTCCCTTAGGGGAGATGCTAGGTTACAATTATAATCTCTTTACCACAGCTAATATCATTGTCTCAAGTGAACTGTCTATTTCTCTCCACCCACCCTACTACACCTCTGTGCTCAACTACTGAAGGAATACTTGCTCAGTGAATGAATGCATAAAGCAAATATGAATTTGATTTTGTTGATATTGAAATCAATCTGACCACCTGACATCAGTACTTCCCAATGGCCACGTTCTGAGCTGGGGTTGGGAACATGACGTTGAGAATCTCCTGTAAGCAAGGGTCATGGGCTTGAGTAGAAAGTCAGCAACACAGAAGCCGGCATGGTATACCACTCAGCACTCAGGAATGATCTAGACTTCAAAGAAAATGCCTTTGCTGCAAATTCAGACAGCTTTGAGTCATTCTCCAGCTTTTCCAGGGCTGAGAGCAAACTGCTCATCCTCTAGAATCTGGTCTCTCACTGGTAATGACGACGTAATCCTCGTTCAGATCTTCTTTTAGCTAATAGCAACACTTCAGTGTTCTGCAGTACACGTGGAATAAATGTGATTTCCATCCTTTGGCTGACACTAATAGCATATATTTTCTTTTCTTATTTGGCACTTAGGACATCTTGACACATATCTTGCTGAAATACACTGAGTGAGCGGTGGAGACAAGACAGGTTTTAATAATAAAAAGGAGTTCAGATCTTTCTTAAGAGCAGTTGTTAGGTGAAAGAAGGAACGGGTCTGTGGGCAGCTGGGAGGATAGTGCTGAGCAGGAGAAGACCCTGCAATCAGTCTGGGAAGCTGGGGCTGTTTCTCCAGCCTGTGGTGGGCACAGAGCAAGAGCAGTTAGATCTCCCTGGATGTTTGATGTTTGCCTCAGGCTGGTCTTTACCTCCTAACTTGAAAATCACTAGTAGCTCTGGCTTCTACAAGTGTTTCCCAGTCATACAGTATAGTTTCTTCATATATCTAATATGTTTTCTACTTCCTTCCAACTAGCTAAAAAGAACTTCTGTATGAATGACCCACAGAGCTGCAATGGCAGCAGGGAAGGCTGAAATGCAGACTTGCTTCTAGCTTGGCCACATCCTCATTCTCTTCATTCTATCAGCTGGCTTCTTCCTCTTCAATGGCCCACAGTTTGAGATCTCTGCTAAGTCTTAGGAAATTTAAGACAGAACCAACACACCACCACCCTATTCAAATAATCCAGTTTCTCCCAACTCAGTTACCCCCACTTCTAGGCACTTGCTGTGTTCACTCTCTCTTCTCCATTCATCTCACAAGAGAATTTTAACACATGTTGACCATCCCTGTGCACAACAGCAAAAATGACTGTAAAACAATAAATGAAATGGAAACCAAGCCAGGGGAACCAAATAACACAAAAAGCAAATGAAGGAATACCAGAAGAAACTGAATGTATGTGGAGATGGCAAGAGAATGCATGTAGAGAACCCCAAGGAACCAATGCAACTACGGGGGTTATTATGAAATTTAAAAGGCTGAAAAATATAAAATTAATGCTATAAAGCTAATTGTACACGTAGATTCTAGGAGTAAATGATTGGAAACTGAAATGTTAAAAATACAGTTTGCAAGAGCACTTATAGACAATCACTTATATTCCTTGGGAACATTGTTAACAAAAGGCATGAGAATTCCTCACTGAACATTGCAGAGCAGTGCTGGAAGAAACTAAAGAAGAACCACAGAAATGGTGAAACAAAACCTGTCCAAGGGTGTACTGGAAGTCACCCATTCCTCATTCATGGGAAGTGCATAAGTCCACTGAAAGATTCAATTATTAAGACGTCAGTTTTACCCAAGCTGACCTGTAGGTTCAGAGCAACCCCAGGCAAAGCTTCATGGAATTTTCATCAGACAGGCTGATTCTAAAATGTACTTGGAGATTTGATGGATTTGGTGTAGCCAAAACAAATGTGGAAATGAGTGAGAATAATCAAGAAAATATATCACTGACATTGACTGGCATGTGAAACTTCCAGAGCCAACTGATAACTCGTCACTCATTGTGTAATGCTGAATGAATGTGCAATGTCTGCTGCTAATAACACAGTACCGCAGATTGGGTTAGTTTTGTACAAGTGAGGTTTGTTTTGGCTCGTAGTTCCGGAGGTCTGAGGTTAGGGGACCTCATGTCATGATGAGCAGAATCCCTTAAGGTGCAAGGGAAACAGAGGCCTCATGTGTCTATGTCCTGTGGTCTCCCCCACTCTCCTTATAAAGCCCCAATCCATCATGGGGCTCTCCTCTGATGTTCATACCTAATCCTAATCACATCCCAAAGGCCCCACCCTTTAACACCGAAGTGGAATTAAGCTTCTACCCTCTGAGCACCTCACCACAGAGATTTAGTGCTGACATGAATTTTAAAGGGGACAAGATCTATTCAAACTACAACATAGAATAATTAGATACCCATATTTTCAGAAATAATATGAATTATCTCACACTACATATAATCCCCACCTCAAAATTATCGTAGCCCTAAATTCAAGTATAGTGCTGTAAAATAGCCAGAGGAAATCTACAAAGACCCAAGGACCTTAGATGTAGAAAGGCTTCTTAGGTACATCACAAAAACATGTTAGAGAAGGAAGTATCATAGCTAAGACTTACTAAAATTAAAAACATTTGTTTTGGAGTGGGGGAAGATACCTCAACTTGTTTTCAAAGCCTGCCAGCCCAGATTCAATTCCATAGCCACATAAATGTAAGCTGGATACAAACAGCATCTGGTGTTTTGTCTGCACTAAGAGACCCTGGAGCTTACACACACACACACACACACACACACACACACACACACACACACACACACACCAATAAATAAATTAAAAACCAACAGAATCCTTATATCTTGGGAAGAAAGCAAACAAGACAAAAAGCATGGTGGCACACACTTACAATCCTAGCATTGGAGAGGTGGAGACAAGAGGTTCAAGATTCAAAGACATTCTTGGCTACAGAGAGTTAAAAGTCAGCCTGGACTACATAAGTCCCTGTGTCATTAAACCTAAAAGGTAAGGGAGGTAGGAGAGAGGGAAGGAGGGACAGAGAAAAATTCCGTGAAATAAGAAAATTTGAACATTCATTAATGAAGGCATACAAATGGCATGAAAATACATGAACACATTATCCATCATGATAATAGTGGAAATTAAAACTATAATTATATGCCAGAATACATCCATTAAAATGACAATATTAAGAAGATAGAAAATACCAACGTTAATGAGGATATCAAGCAACTGAGACCTTCATGCACTGCTGATGGAAATGTAATGTACTACAACCACTTTGAAGAAACTGTCTGGTAATTTCTTAAAAAGTGAGACATATGACCCAGACATTCCATCGTAAGTATTTACACAAAAGAAATGAAAACATATGTGCACAAAAGACTTGCACACAAATATTCACAGCAGCTTTATACACAATAACTAAAATTGGAAACACTCCATAGCAGCTTTATGCACAATTAGCAAGACCTGGAAACAATCCAGATCTTCCAACAGGTGAGATATAGTGGTGCATCCATACAATGGAATATTATCCAACAATAAAGACAAGCAGGTAACCAATAAGTCCAACGTGGTGAGTCAAGACCAAATCATTATGTGTAGTGCAAGAAGCCTAAATTAAAGAATATGATACTATTTCTATGAAATCATGAGCAACACAAAAAAGCTGTTGTAACTAAAAAGCAGATTTGTGGTGATTCCAGCCAAGAGTAAAGAGGCGAGAGACAGAAAAGGAGCAAAAAGAAATACTAGGAGCACAGAAATAATCTGTTACCTGGCAATGATTTCACAGATATAGAGAGCTGTGCATTTTAAAGGAGGAAAAAATTGTAAGCAAGAATACTTCAATGAAGTTGATTTTAAAACAAAACAAAGTGGGCTGGGAGATGGCTCAGTAGAGAAAGTAGCCCCCAATTGTGTGTACAGATCTTCAAACAGTACAAAAATAATCCCACTATGCCTACTGCAAGAAGGGAGGTGGAGATAGAAGAATTCCTGGAGTCTCCCAAACAAAGTGGTGAACAGAAGAGCCACCCTCAAAGGAGGTAGAAGACAAGGACCTAACCACATGCCTGCACTCACATACATGAATATGCACACACACACACACACACACACACACATGCACACATACACTAAAATCATTTTTTAAATTAAAAAAAGTCAAAGGAAAGTAGCCTACTAATCTCTATCCACAAACTCATTTCTGGAATTTCCATCCAAGTTTTCTTCCAAAAGAACACGAATCTCCTCATCAGTCCCCATGAAATGAGAAATGTATTCCAAATTTGTTTTCTCCTTCCTTCCTCTCGTGCATGCTCTGTATTCCATACCAACTGACATCCCAAACTCAAGACTTTTTTCAACTAATGCAAAATCTCCAGGCTTTACTACAACAGCAAGTCATATGTGTGTGGTTGTGTGTCCTTCCCCCCCAGAGCCTAAGAAGGTTGCTCTTCATTGTCTCCTACAAAATTTTTGAGGCACCCCTCTGGATATATCCATGAGAACATTCTAGAGTGGATTAACTGAGGGAGGAAGACCAAGACCCGCCCTGAGTGCAGTCAGCACCACTCTGTGGGCTGGGTGCCCAGATGGAAGGAATGAGAAAGGAGGAGAGAGTCTGAAGAGGCCCAGCATTCCCCTTTTCTCTGCCTCCTGGACAGTTGTGAAGTGCTCAGCCCCATGCTCGTGCTCTGTGATGTTTGCTCAAGTGCATAGAGTCAAGCAGCAGCAGACTAAGTCCTCTGAAACCATGAGCAAAATAAGCATTTCCTTTGTTTTGCTAGGGATTTTTTGTCATAGTGATGTAAAAGTAACTAATCCATAGCCCATTATGCATAAGAGTTTTATTAGGAGGCAAGATATGTGCTTAGGTGCAGTCAGAACCACAAGAACTGATAATTATATATAGCACCTTTTTATTTGTTTGTTTGGGCTGGTTCATTGCTTCTATGAAACAGTGTCTTTTGTAGCACATGGTGGTCTCAAACTCACTATGTAACCAAGGATGATCTTGAAGTCCCGTTTTTCCCTCCCCCCAAGCTCTGTCTCCTATCTACTGGGATTACATGCATGCAATACTCACTTATTTCTTAATCTAGAGATAGAGTTAGGTGAGTAAAGAAAGGGAAGATCAATTAAGTCAACACAGGATAAGCCAGTGAGACAGAAACCAACGATTTTCGACACAAAGACCCCTAAACTCACAACCTTAAAGCAGCCTTAATACTCATCCACCAGGACTCAGGGAACTGTGCGGAAGAGGGGGCGGGAAGATTTGTGAGAGCCATGGTGGGGGAGATTATCCAGAGGCATGGCCAGGAGAACCTGGCTGAATACTAGGCTCTCCATGGTCCCCTGTCACAAGGACTGATCCAGACGACCCATGGAGGAGGTTATCCAGCGGATTGGGGAGGGGAGGGCAGAGGGGAATTGGGGATAACAACTCATTGTTTGCCCACTAAATATTGTAACTCATTATGGACAATAAATAAAAAAGGGCAGATCAAAGGGACCTTTGTCATGAAATGAGTTTCTTAAACATGAGGGTTATGATACAGCAGTTAAGACACATGGGGGTAAGTGATTGCCAAAGTTCTTTCACATGGGATCTGTTGACATGTTTGTTGAAGAGATTTAAGAATTCTGTAAAGATGTCAAGGAAACCTGTGTATCACCTGTTTAGGCTGAACGCTCATATTTTAAAAATCCAGAGTTAAGTCCTATGTACTTTGAATCTTTTTTTTTTTTTGGGGGGGGGAAGCAATCCACAAGTGGCAACTGGAAATCTTTTCACCAGTTTTGTGAATATTGGGAAGATCTACTCCATAATGTAGATCCACATGTATTTAGAGTTTTGAGTCAAACTCTTTGTGGCTTCACGAGGCATCTGGAAGACACTTTCCTTTCAGTGGCATAAACCAGAATGTCCATTCATAAGCCAGGCCGGGAGTCAAGCATTTAACTACTCCCTAGGACCTGTTTGAGATCAGAGAATTTCCTCCAAAGAGAATTAGTGAGGAACCCATGAAAGATTCCTATCACCTCCATTCACTGGACACTTTGCAAGTAGAGCCTAGTGGGCTATCATTATCCACTCTGCTCTCAACTTAAACAGAATTGTAATCGCCAAGAGAAGGGCCAGAACACAAATACTGAAAGACACAACTAGTTCCCCCAGCTAGGGAGTCATCAGTGAAAGTTTTCCTTTGACACAGGTTTAAGATACATTTCTCTGAGTGAGAGTTAATATTAGAGTTCTGGAGCACCTGCTACAAAAAAAAAAAAAAATGTAACTACTGTTGTGATCTACAGCCATCTCTTTGGGGTAACCAGTCAAAAGCCAAGCTCCTTGCCTCAGATTTTTCATTTAAACTTATTCAAGGACCTATAGCATACTTATTAATACTCCCTATAATTATTGGTTCTATTAAAAAACACATTTATCATAGATTTCACACTGTTAAATGTAAGAAGAGTACCTCTGGCCTATCACATTTTATCAGTGAGAAAGATTCCCGGGGGCCTTGGCTTTCAGTCGTTGCTGAGGTAAACAGTGATGGAGACCATGCAAAAATGGTCCTCACAAGTCATTCTAAAGAGTGAGTGCTTCAACACTGATTCCTGCCTTTTGCCTTTTTCAGTGACAGCTTTTATCTTATATCCCAATCTACAGTTCCACTTCATTCCTGTATTTTGTCTGACATGCAGAAGGCATTTAGCTAAGGATTATTGATTACATAAGTGATAAGTGACTTTTCTTTCATTAAGCAACAAATGAAACATGACCAAATTACTGGGAAAGGAAAGGTAAAAATCACGTATCTAGAAAGAGGATCTTTGGGCAGTTTTCTTGCTAGACTACTATTTCATGTTTAAATTCTTTTTCCACCTATTTTCCAGAAGTAACTGGAGTCCACTGCTTACCGGTTCTCACTGTGTTCTCTGGTCGGGCTTCCTCCTTCTCCAGCCCCATTCCCCAAAGGTCACCACTGACACCCCTGCACACTGAAGAGCTGTCTTCAAGAATCCACACTGCTCATGACTCAGAAACCAGTCATTTTTGTACTATCTGTGCCTCAAGTGGACTTTAGGATAGGAGTGCTCAAAAGCCAAGTGCCTTCCCTGTGCACTCTCTGGATGGGATGGAGTGATAGAGCCGAACACTGTGAGAGGATCCTCTCTCCTCTCCTCCCTCTCCTGGGGATGTTGGATCAGATACTGCTTAACCACTGGGGACCCAGAGTTTTGTTTTCCGCTGTTCTATCATATCACCCAAAGGCGGAAGAGAACTCTGGCCACTCTTCCTGAGAATAATTGATTGATCTGCTATGTTTGGAATGTCCAATGGAATGGATTGCAAAGAATGTGTCCATCCTTGCCAGGGACAGGAGATGGTGTGTAACTCTTTCTTAAGAAAACACCTCTCTGATTGGATATCTCAGTAATGATCATGAGTTCTTTGGTGGGTGGGAAACCAATCTGAAATTCAACCCAAAGCAGAAATTGTTTTAATAGATAGGGAAAGATAGAGCCTAAGAAAAACCTACCTTATCAAGTGTATATTTGTAAAACCTTTACATGTCTTCCTTTGCAGACATAGTTGTTGGCAACAGTTCCCACCGTCTCTGATGTTCCTTGGATTACATGACCTTGAGTAAATCAATGAACTGAAAAATAACTTGAAAAGTTGTTTTTGAGATTAAATAAGTGCAAGATGTCAGACGTTTAGCATTACTGAGCAAAGCTGCTCAGTAAGCGTGAGTTTCTCTTTTCTCTCCACATGTGGCATTGTAGGCATGCTTTGTATACCGCTTGGAATTTTACATAAGCTTTGGAAAAGCTATGCTATGAAAGAATTTACCCCAGCTACACACCCCAGTTCTGTGATGATGAACAAGAGCATGTCAAATTGTGTGCAGATCAGGGCAAACTCTTCTGTAGGCCATGAGGGTGATCCAGTGTCCCCACACTGCAACGCATTGTTCTACTTGACCTGATCAGAGCAGCTGGAGGTTCAAGGCCAAGTTCTTCTGTAGGTCAAGAGGGTGTTTTAGTATCTTCACACTGCAACACGTTGTTGTACTTGACCTGATCAGAGCAGAAGAGTTTCAAGCTTTTGCTGAGTGCTTCAAGATCTTGGGCAACCATTGGTATTGAAAGATCATCTGTATTCCTTCCTGCTTATAGTATACTTAAGAATGACAGAACGCTGAGGTGATTTTGAGGGAGAAGTCCCCTACCCTGGAAAACGAGGATTGTACCAGCTCTTCGGAGATTTTTATGTGTCCTTGGTGGGATTTTGTTTCTTATTCCTCTTCCTTTTTTTATATGTACATATGTGTATGTGTGTGGTGTTTATATGTATGTATGTGCATGTTTGGATCTATATGGTGTTCATGTGTGTATGTGTGCATGTTTGGATCTCTGTGGTGTTCGTGTATGTGTGTGTGTGTGTGCATGTTTCGATCTGTGTGGTGTTCATGTGTGTGTGTGTACATGTTTGGATATGTGTGGGCAAGCTATGGTTGATGTCAAGTGTCTTTCACAATCACTGTTTTACCTTATTTTTTTTTCTGAAATAGTGTCTTTCATTGAACCCAAGACTCACCAAGTCGGCTAGATTAGCCAGCCAGCAAGTCTCTGCCATCCTCCTGCCTCTGCCTCCCTAGTGCTGGAGTTATAGGCACACACCATCACATGCAGCTTTTATGTGGCTGATCTGAGCTCAAGTCCTCATGTTTATATGGCAAAGCCTTTAGCTGCTGAGCCATCTTCCCAGCCCTTGTGTCTTAGACCTGATGAGAAAAGCAGGTAGATAATAAAATAAGAGAAGGGGATTCTCCAAATTTTCCTCCTCTCTGCTCTGGGAAGAAAGCAATGGAAGTTTTGAGCTTTTAAATCACTGATCATTCTGACTGAGTGACTGCGTAGCTATGGGACTATGTCAGGATGGGCACTGGCATCTGTATCTGCCTGGGCTCTCTACAGGAACAGAGCTGATGGAATAAATTTGTATTGTAAAGGGGATTTATTGGATTAGTTTACAGGATACAAGCTGTGCCTTCCAAAACCAGCTGTCTGCAGCCTTCAGCATCAAGAAACCCTGTAGCTGATCAGTTCCTAAGATTGGATGCCTCAAGCAGTCCCAATCTGGCACTAAAGGCATGGAGGATTCCTACAGAGCCACTGGTCCACATTGGAAGGCTGACAAAACTCAGTTCCAATGTTAACGAAAAATCATCGAGGTGTCGAAGGGGAGTAGGTGTCCAAGTGACTAGCCAGAACAGCCAGGTGAAAATGGGGCTTTAATCTCTCAGAGCTTCTGCCCATTCTGGAGGAGAGATTTCCTCCCTAAATAAATCCTTCCTGGAACTGCCCTCACAGACCCACCCACCCAAGAAGCATTTTTCTTGATTCCTATCTGATCAAGTTGACAACAGAATTTAACCAATGCAATGTCTTTTTGCTTTGGGTCAGGGGTCTTCCTCAATCACTGTTACATCCTATTTTTTTCTTTGAAATAAGGTCTTTCATTGAACCCAAGACTCAAACATAAAATCCTTCAAAGGAACTGTCCTAAAAACAGAAACTCCTTCAGAAGAGATCACCAACAGGGAATCAACGTGTTTGGTGTGGTTCATCGGGAAAGGATTAGCTGAGATGTGACAACCAGTTGTCCTCAGGACTATTTCCAACCAGCTCCTTCATCGGGACCGAAAAATCTTGCCCCCACCAAAAAAAAAAAAAAAAAAGTCTCTCTCCAGAGGAGGACATGGAGATATGACATACTTCTGCCTGATATTTTTGAAGAGTCCTCTAGGAAGAAATGCCTGGGGAAACACGTGTCACATATTTAAAAGACGTGTAAAGTAGAAAAACTACATGTCCTTCTTTTTGCTGAATCTATGAAAACAGAAGCCAGCCATTTTAGAACTACGAAAAGACAAACATGAGGGTCCACACCAACATACTGAGGATGTCTCCACAGACCAATAAAGGGACACTTGGGTCCTTGATGACTTTTTCTTAGCTCCAGATCTTTTTTTTTCTTTTCCGTGGCCTTCTTTATGGTTTGAGTCATGTTAACTGAGGTCTGCTTTACTTGCAGCCTAAAGCATTCCAAAGGATGTAAAAGACCTTCAATCAGGGCTGCTAACGCTTAGAAATAAGAGTAAATAGAGGTTTCCACAAGGTGTGACCGAGAAACTCTCGAAACATGCTTGCTACCACTTCATAGTCCTTATTAAAGTTCCTGTCATAACCAGTGGATGTGAAAAGTCTTTCCACAAATAAACTTCAACTTCCTATTAAGTCTAGGCTTGTCAGATAAATACTTCGGACACACTCATACTAAAAATTTATTCATTATCAAAAATTCAAATTTAACCCATCCCGACTTATTGTTTGCTGATTCTCATCACTTCAGCTAAGTGCCCACATTCTGTGACAGGCTCTGGGGATACCACCGTTCCTTACTTCAAGGACCTAATCTCCTTCAAAGCCTCCTGTAAAGACTCGGGATCCACAATGATTCCATCTTCCACATCTGAGGCATCTGATGCTTAAAGAGGTCCCTGTTTTCCCAGAGGCGCATGGATACTCACAGACAAAGACAGAGCTGCTTCCCACATCCAGCTCCTTCCCAGGATACCTCGTTCCAGCCCACTCCTGCTCTTGAAGGAGGAATTCTTTGTGAATGAAATGGGCTGATATTGCTTGAGTTGGTAAGGAGAGAGAGGTTTATAATATGAATGATCCCATTTGTTGAGGAAGATAATGAGAATTTAGTCAATTAAATTTCTTATGTCAGAAGAGTATTTTCAATTGTCCTGAAAATCTTGTCCAAATTCATAGACATATTGTCTTAAGAAGAAAAGTATCCAAATATTCTTTCATATATGTAGTTTTTGTGCTATGTATACATATGTCATTATCAACACGTAGCTCACTTAATATATAGTAGCAGCTACATTATGACTTGTTATCATTTATAAGTAAATTGAGAAAGGCTACATTCCTTCAGTTCCCTTCAAGAATCCTTTGCTAATCTTTGGATGAAGACAGGCAAATTCCAAGCCCATGTGAAGAAATCCTAATCTTCTGGAAACAGAATCTGTAGATACAGAGGTGTCCCTACAGGCTGCCACAAATTCCATTTCCAGTTCTAAGATCATCAGGTGGAAGGCTCAGAAGTTTGTCTAGAAAACTTTCCCTTTTATCTCTTTCAAATCTTTCATTTTACAGTTGTTACCTGTCAGAGGGTTGGGGCTCTTCTCTACAGATTAAAGAACTAAATAGCAGGAAAGAGTTTAAAAGTGAGTCATAGCAAAGTTTCTTTAAAAGTGAAAGTAAAGGAAGGAATGAATATCTAGAGGCATTGTCCCCCCTCAGCAACAACACACAAAGAGGAAGAAAAAAAGAAAAGAATGAAAAACTGGCTACCTCTGGTGCAATTCATAACCCCTTAACCTATGGACAGATCCAGTATGTACACCAAGGAAGGAGCCCATTGGGTAAGGAACAGAGAGGAGGGAAACAGGGACACATTCACAAGATTTGCACATACAATGTAATACTTATTCATAATAAAGATATTATACTCCATTCTCCATTCCAGATTAAAAACAACAACAACAAAACAGGAAGCATAGAGATCGCAGACTCCTAATGGAGAAGGGGATGGGTCCCAGTGCTGGAAATCTGCCGTCTCAGTGGGAGCTGGAATTTTACTGAATGAAGGAAGCCCTATTGCTCAGAATCCATGATTGGTCAGCATTGATGATTGGTCCATAATTCATCCTAGAAAGCCACTAAGCAACCCTCATCCCCACTGCATCGGAAAAATTATTCACTTACACAGGGAAGAAGAAGGAGGAAGTCAGCCACCCTCTCTGTTATCCTCACTCACCATCCTGGGGTACTCCAGAATATATCCACCTTCCAAGGGTCTTTTGTCCCTATACATCTACCCAAAGAAGCTATCTAGCTCCTATAGTGAAGGAGAAACAGGAGCAAGATAGCCAGGGACTCAGGCCCAAGGAGATGCTACCTTATCTGCCCTGGTAGGACTAAAAGGCATGTCTGATCCGGTTTCATCCAAGAAGGCTGCAAGCAACATTCCCTGGAAGCAACTACTGCTTCTTCCTCAGCTCAGCACATCTGGGTGGGCTGCCACTTCCAAGTCTACCTCCTGAGCCCACCAGCCAATCAAGAGTCTGATGGCAAGACTCATCCTAATTGGATGCTTTACTCATAAATGGGCCTGGCAGGTGTTTGTAAAATTTCACTTGATTCTAACCGACTTCCAGCTCCTCAATTGGCAAGGTCTCCCTCTTCCCAGCCTGGCTGGAAAGGGCAAAGAATTTCTTTTCTGTTGGGCTGGTTTTCTGCTTTCTTTTCCACATGTGTTGTCCTGTGCTGGGTGATCTCTTGCCTAGGCACATGTGTATGCCTCCTCTTCTTGCTCCCC